>JARHVA010000220.1:6220000-6360000 GCA_037957365.1 Torreya grandis
GGTCTGATAGAGTTTACTCCCTATTTATTTATTAGTCATATTAGGTAGTGATGGGATAGGGTTGTTTCAATACCCTTTAGTACTCTTTGAACATCCTTTTTAAAATATTCCATAAGAAATTTGGAACATTAATGGCTCTATTATGCCTTAAGTAATTTAGAAATTAAACTAAAGAGTGTAAATTAAGGAATACCTTATTTCATAGGTCATGTACCTTATGATGATTATTTTATCTCCCTCCATACTACATGTAAGCTAAGTCTCTCCACACCTTCTTTATTTAATACAAGTCTTTCATTTTCCTAGCAAAATTATTGTCTAGCTTCTTGGCCATTGGGTTTATCTTACTAGTTTTCTCCCATACTTGACAGCTTAGTTGCTTAGCTCACCAAGTTAGCTCACCAAGTCTTTAATGACTGGGAATGTGATTCCATGTATAGTGGTTTGGTTTCCATCAAAGGAATCTACAAATTCCCTAGCAAGAGGCTCTAAGAAATATTGAAACTTCTTATAATAAATGGTCTAACTAGCTCTATTGAAGACATCCCAATTGGCTTGGTATCCCTAAAGTTGACTATAATATATGGGTTATTTCCTCATAACTGACCCTCCCATCTTGCTAAGTCTAGCTTCTCTATCAATCTTTTCAACTAATAAATGACAACACACTCAGTTTGGCCTATGAAAATTTGCCTATAACAAAGTAGGGTTTTGTTCAATAATGGCATATGTGAGATTATAGGTTATAGGGCTATAAATTATGGCATCTAATCCCCATATGGGTTCTTGTAGTATGTGGTATTCTAACCCATAGCATCCTCCCCCCACTTGAGTTGTCACATGTCCTCAGGTGATGTGGAGTGAATAAGAAAGAAGGGATAAAATGAGGTCATAATTAGGAGTATAAGTATGGGTTGGTATGGCACCATGCAGGTTTAAAGGTGATGGATATTAAATTAATTATGCAATTCATGATTTGATATGCTTATTAATATCATACATGCTATATTAAAATAATGAAGACTTTTTTAATGATTAAAATATATGACATACCTTTTTATTAATGGTGTACTTGGGATGATGCCAATGACTCACATGTGTGTTGAAATGAAAGTATTTACATGTGAATGATTAATGATATGAAATTATTGGGATGATAGTTTTAAATAGACTAGAGTGGGCCCCTTATGGAGTGATTAGGATATCATCGATGGTTAGGTTCTGATGATGCCCATAGTTCACTTACATGTGATGCATGATAATCTATATGGAACTAAAATAGGTGTCTAAGACTTAGATTAAAGATTATCACTCTTATACCATAAGGTGATTATTTAAGAGATGGGTGATCCAAGTGATGGGATAGATGAACCTAAAAGCATATAGCTAAGGGTATTATTGCTTGGTGACCTTCCTCTTCATGAATCAATTGATAATTGTCTTTGTTGTCTTATTCCCTGTAGGTTCTATGCCTGGTGGACTTGACATTAGTAATCATTAGGCTCTTCAAACATGGGACCTATGTGCTAGATAAATATAAGATATCACTATTCAACATAGTGAAATCATCTCCATGAAATGACCAGAAACTAAAAATTAATCATGGGTGTCCTTGTAGGCATAAATTCTAGTCTACAACACTTCTAAATAGAGAGGGAAAGTTTATGCTTTATTATGGCTCTATAGCTTGGTATTCAGGGGTATTTCTAAGCAATATATGTGATTTTTAATACTCTAATCCTCCTTCATTCTTTCACAAGGTTATCTAATGACTTTCATGTAGTGCCCAAAACCTAATAGCCAAGCCATAGATGAGAGTTATAAGAGGATCTAACCTACATGCACTTTTAAAAGGTGAGAATGGGCATGAGGAGGTACCTATAATAGCTATAAGTGAAGCATGTATCAAGTTGAAAGGTGATGCCCAACTATGTAGAAGGTGCATGTAGTAGCTACAAAATTGCCCATAGCAACTAAAGTAAAACCTTAAGTGGTAATGATGCCTATAACAACTATAAAAAAACCATGGTAAATAAAAAAATTATGCTCTAAATGATTTCCATTTCTCTCTCTCTCTCTCTCTCTCTCTCTCTCTCATCCTAAATAGTTAGCAAGCTAGTTTTCTATTTAGGTTCATTTTATAGTTTTGGGTAGCCAACAAGCTAGTTTTCTACCCAGAAGCTACCAATAATGCCCCAAAAAATAGGTTTTCATTATTGGATTCTCTCTAGTTTTTTTGACACTAACTACTATTTATAGTAGAATGTTTATTTAGGGTCCTTGATAAGTCACTTGGAAGGGTGGCTGGTCAAGGACCAGGTGAAGATCTCATTTATCATACCAGAGGAGGGATAGGATGTCCTCCTCTCCTTATTAATCTAAGAGTGGATTGGCTCTCCCTTTGTTTAGTGAGATAGCACACCTATCTAATACATCATTGTATCCATCTTATAATTGCTTATGCATGTGTCTGGTAAACTCCTCTTGAGTGAGTGGATTTTTGTACAACTTTATTTTATGGCCATTAATTGGTAGATGGAATTTTATTGGATCAATGGTTTGGAGTTACACTGATTCATTATCATAAACATACTCAATCTTAAAAGGACCAAACAATCTAGTCTAGAGTTTTCCCCTTGTGATCTTTATATTTTGAGTCAAAAAGAAGTGTCCAATCTCTTATATGAAACTACCTAATCTTAATGTACCTATCATGGCATCCAATGCTACTACTATACAAGCTCTATGTTCTATAATATCTATTGTCTATATTCATCTAAGGCATTAAACTATAGAATCCTTTCCTTCTATGCTTTAGATATATCCATCCCAAGTTCAAGTGTTATCTATAAGGTCTTGTGCACAAATTCAATTGACAAGATAGGTTTCTTTTCATAGACCAACTCATATGGAGTGAATCTTGTAGTGGTCTTCCATGTGATTCTGTAAGCCCACACAGCTTTAGGAAGCTAAGGCTCCCAATCCTTATGAGACATGTTAACAATCTTTGTCAAAATATTTTTAAATTCCCTATTGGTGACTTCTACCTACCCATTGGACTGTGGATGATATGGAGTTGATTTTTTATTCCTAATCTTGTATTATTGGACTAAGGTGATAATTAAGTTAGCAGTGAGTTGGGGTCCTTGATCAGTGACTATTTCTCATAGCACACCATATCTTATGAATATTTATTCATAGAGGAAAGCTACCACCTTCTCATCCCTAACATGTGTAATAGCCTTTACTTCTAACAATTTAGTGACATAGTCAGTACATACAAGGATGAATTATTTATTGTTTGATTTTGGATCAAAAGGTCCTATAAAATCTAGGCCCCATTTTTTTAATGGTTTAAGCACCATTTGAGGTTGGAAAGGCATTTCATCTGAACATGTGGGTCTCCCCATACATTGATATCTTTCATAATGATTAGTATACCTTATTATATATTTATGAAGTAAGGACCAATAGTATCTTGTATTCATAATTTTGACTATTGTACACTTAGATGCAAAGTGTCCTCCACAAGGTTCATCATGGCAGGCTTTGAGGATATATGGAACTTCATCTTCTCTGAGACATCTTCTAATGATGGAGTCAGGCCCAATATTGAAAATAAAGCTAGACAGCCATAAATATCTGGCACTTTTCAGAATCAAATTTCTCTTTTGTTTAGGGAAGAAGTGTTGTGGAAGTAGCTCTATTACAAGGTAGTTAGCAATATCAACATACCAAGGTGTGTTAAGGGTGAGAGAGAATAGGTGCTCATCTAGAAATGAGTCATCCACTATGGTATCTTATTCAGGGGATTATATGTATGAAAAGAAGTCAACCACCACATTTTCCCTACCAGGCCTGTCTACAATACTAATATCAAATTCTTGAATAAGAGCAACCATCTTATCACTTTAGTTGGAATAGTTGCTTTGTTCATAAGATATCGAATGACTACATGGCCTATATGAGCAAAGACTTGATACCTTATGATGTAGTGATATAAATTGTTGATAACATAGACTACTATCAAGAACTCTTTTTCAATAATTGTGTAATTTAATTCTGCTACCTACAGGTTCTTGTTTACAAAATATATAACATAATTGAGTGCTTCTTGTTTTTGGCTGAACATAGATCTCAGGGTAGTATCCAAATCATCTATGTGAATATGTAATGGAAGCTTCCAATTAGGAACATGTAGAATAGGGATGGTGTTCAATAATTCCTTCAATTATTTGAAGGTTATATCACAGGTAGGAGTCTAGAGAAATTTAGCATTTTTAGTTAGAAATATGAATAATGGTGCTACTACTTTGCTGAAATTATTGATGAATCTCCTATAATAACCAACATGTCTTAAAAAACTCATAACATCTTTTTTTTAGGAAAATGTAGGTTTTTTGATGATGCTAATATTTGAAAGGTCAACATTAATTCCTTCAATAGATATGTGGTGGCCTAAGACAATATCTTTTATCATAAGCATATAGCATTTCTTATGACTGAGAGATAAATGGTGCTCTTGATAACATTGCAATACTTTTTCTAGGTTTTTGAGGCACTCATAAAATGTTTCTCCATAAATAGTGAAGTCATACATATACATTTCTACACATTCATTAGCCATATCTGCAAAGATACTCAAGACAACCCTCTAAAATGTTACAAGAGTATTACATAGCCCAAAGGGTACTACAACATAAGAATAAGTACCCTAGGGACAAGTAAAGATGGTCTTTTCCTGGTCCTCAGGAGTAATTCCAATCTATTTTAACCACTAAAGCCATTCAAAAAGCCAAAATATTTATTCCCTACTAGTGTGTCTAACACTTTATTAATTAAGGGTCAAGGAAAGTGATCCTTCTTAGTTGCTATGTTGAGTTCCCTATAATCTATGCATACACACCATTTTCTATTTTTATTTGGTATAATTACTAATGGTGGAACCCATTCACTATTTGACATAGGATATATAAATCTAGTAGTCAGGATTTCTGTAATTCCACTTTGACTATTTTTTGGAGAGCTAGATTTATCCTATGTTATGGCTATATAATTGGTTGGCACTCTTCTTTTATATAGATATGATGTGTGCATGTTTTTGTGCTGATTCCTTATGTATCCTCATAATCCCATGAGAAATCACTTTGGTTTGCATGCAACATGTTGACTAGGCATTTTCCTCATTTAACTCTAACTTGTTATTAAAAAGCAATGTTTTTCCTAGAGACATTTCAATTTGTTGTGAGAGTAATTTCATAATTTATATATTACTAATGAATCTAGTTTGGTTACAACTATGAGGCAATAGTTGGTGGAATATTTTCTATATAGATACATCAAAATTATCCAATTCCTAGAGGGTAGAAAATGAGCACTCAACAAATTGCAAGTGGTTGAGATCTATAGAAGGAGTTTGATAATAATGCTAAAGAACATTGGAGAGAATTGTATCTTCCTCTTGATTAGCCAATGTGCATGCATGGTATATGGTAAATATAAGAATCAAGGGAGGCTGATCTACCTCATCTTCTTCAGCCCATAATGTATGCTCTGGTATAAAAACTAGTTGTGTTGGGGGATAAAGGGATAAGTTATTAGTGTGGTTGCCATTGAATATCATCATGTTACCTAATCTACAACTGATGAAGGTATCAACTATGGCAAGACAAGATTATCCTAAGACAATAGGTTATCCACCCAAATTAGACTTAGGTTATAGTATAATGAAATTTGTAGGATACTCCTATGAATCTATAATAATGACAAGGTCTTCAATGATTCCTTCTAGTCTAACTATAAACCTGTCAACCATTTGTAGTATTGTAGATGTGGTATGAATATTATTTAGCTATAGTTTGTGCCTAGATTTGGTTATCATTACATTCATTGCAGCCCCTAGGTATATTAATGCATTGGATAGCTTTTGGTCATGGATCTAGACTTTTACTACTGGGCATCTTAGATCTAAATATTTTTTTGGTGGGGTGTTTCCCAACATGATGACTTCTAGCTGGTCAATCACATGCATGGTATTGGGATTTATTTTCTTCCTTCCAGGGTTTCATAGATAGATGTCTCTAACAACTTTGTAATATATGGGTACATTCTTGATGTCCTAGAATAGAGGGATTTTGACACAAAAATTATTGAGTTGTCCCATGAAAACAAACTCAAGTTCAATTATACAACATTGAAGGCTGACACATTTGGGAAATGGTGGGACTATTTCATCCATAGGTTTATTTGCTGGTTCAAAGAGTTCTTATGGTGATGGAGGTGGGTTACCATAATCTTTTAGGGTTTCATGGTTTGACTCCATTATTATGGGTGATGTTGGAGGTGGTAGAACTTTCCCTAAATGGAGGTGAAATTCATTGATGTTCACTATATATGTTGGGTACTAAATAGTTTTAGTATTGAATGTGGGTTGTACTAGCTTTTTTGCAATATTCTATATGGGTTGGGTAGGTAGCTAGGTAGGCTTGGGTGTAGCTTTTATATTGGGTATAAGAGCATGAGGTTTTTATTTTTATTGTGGAGTGAATCTTATTAGAGAATTTCCCCATCGCTAATTAGGTCTCTAGGGCTATTGCCACTGGTTTGTGAAGGGTTAGCCTTGGGGTGATTGCCAAGCTTGTATCCAAGGTGGGGATATATTTTGTGAAGACTGTCAAGAGGTGGTGAGGTAGTTTTATTGAGGTGGATACCATATAGAATTAGGACATCAAATTTTCATCCAAGGACTAGTCTAATTGAGAGTAGTATTTGTAAATTATGAATTAAATGAGGTAGAATTTGCAAAAGGTTGATTTTATCCCATACCTTGATAAGATGGTCATTTAACCCATGGCCTTCTTTATACAACATAGAAAAATTAGTTATCATTTCCTCCTATAATATGTAGTTGTACTATTTCTAGTTATTCAACCATGATGTGAGCTACTTTAGCCCAAACCTCGTGACATCTACAATCTACCCTTTTCTTCTTACAATATAGATAGTAAATAGTCAAATCTTGAGTCAAAGATTCTTGATTTTTCTTGAGTTTAGGCTATCCAATTGGGTGGCAAAATTATTAATCATATCCTTATTCATGTCTTGTAACAAGTTGATAACTTCATTTTTTGATAGGCCATTTGTAGCTGTCAATGGGAGCTTGCTACCCCTAACTTTATTTATGGTATATCTATAATAATTCTTTATTATCTCTTCAATATCTATGAATGGTATGGGGGAAATATCCCCTCCACTCATTAGGTCCAAGGCTTCCAAAAAATCTTCTCTGACTCCTTTTAGGAAGATGAGTTTTAAAACTTCTTCTCTAAGTGCACTTTTCTTGACACTGAACATGAACCATTCAGCATAGTCTTCTAAAGATTCATCATCTTCTTGAGTCATCCTAAATATGTCATTTATTATATAACTTATTACTCTTCCATATTCTTGATACTTCGATAGAAAATTATTCTTAATTTCCTCCCAAGTGTATACCACATTACTACCTAGTCCCATGAACCAACAAAGTGTTGAGTCTTTGAGAGTAGCTAGAAAAAGTTTCAATTTTTGCACATCCTAACTATAGTCATAGCTTCTATAGAGGATATGAAATTTGAAAAATAATGTGTTTGAGTCTTTTGATAATGTAACTCTGAAATTGGGTAAGGCTGAGGGTGGGATATTTTTCATTTGTGTTATTCTTATTGCATTAGGAATAGGAAATTCAAAAGTAACTGTGTCTAGAGTCCCATTATCATCCATAAAGTCTCCTTCTCTGCTCATGATGGACTTTTTTATGATATGGATACCAAATATAATTATAATCTCATCCTCATATTCTATATCAATTCCTTGATCAACATGATAATAAACATTAATCTATTGATCCTCAATTTTTTTACTGGATGAAAGGTCTAAAGATTTTCCTGAGCTTCCTTTGATTTGATTAAGAAAGCCTTGCTAAAATGTTGTAAATATGTTACTCTTTGGAGTGTCTAGCTCATGTAGTTCCTCTCCTTCATTTCCTTTTACTAACTTAGCTAATACTTCCTCTACTTTTATTTCCTTTCTCAGAGCCAATAATGCTTTTTTTCTAAGCTACCTCCTTTGGTTTGTAGTGTTCTCTTCTTCAAGAGCCTTTCAGGTTAAAGCATATTCTTCAATGGTATTCTTAGTTGATATAGGTATTTATGGCTCTTTCTTGGTAGTAACTTGTGGGTTATTTGGTAGGAATATCCCTCAAGAATCTCTTTCTCTTTGCATAAATGTTATGCCACTTCTTCAGCTATCTTGTCCCTTCCTACACAAGGTTATTTTATTTGCATATGTTTTAGGGACTTATTTCAGAATAAGTAAAAAAAATAATGTATGAAATAAAGGAGTGAAAAAATCAAAACAATAAGAATTCAAATTTTACTTCTAAAAAATAATACAATTAGTTGCTAAAAGTAGAAAAATTATCCTAAATAGTAGACAATAAAAGCAAGAAAATTATCCTAGAAAGCAGGAAATGAAAGAAGGAAAATTATCTTAGAAAATAGGAAATGAAAGCAAGAAAATTATCCTAAAAGAAGGAAAATTAAAAGCACAATCTGCAAAAAATAAATCACTCTTGTAGGAAATAAATTCAAAAAATATGAACTAACTTAGACACCATTTACTTCCAAAAAATTAGACATCTAGAATAAGACACCGTAGTGTCATCACTTGACTTTCCTAGCTAGAACTATATGTATAGGAACTTAGACATATGGCATAAGACACTGTAGTGTCCTAACTTGACTTGTCTGATTGGGTAGAATAGTGCATTAACCAATCTTAAAACCAATGATAGATTTTAGAAATAATAATTGACACCCTCCTTGACAATGGTGCCAAAATGTTGTACAAACTAATTACCTAGTGAATACCAAATTCTTAAGTCTAATTAACATTAATTATCAACCTAGGGTGTGTAATATTTTCAATTATGTTAGCACTATATATGCATTATTGATTCACAAATCAACTTATTTTACTAGTTGTAGTACAATGAACTTATATTGAATTCATCAGATAGTTTTACTTTAAAAGCTTATGAAAATAGAAATATAGAAATACTTCACATGGATGAATCACATATGCATCACACTTACATAATCAAACTAATAATAAAATCAACTTAGACAATAAACTAAAGCTAAGGAGGGTCAGGATCTTCACTACAACTGCTTCCGAGGGGGCCCTTCTTCATTCACAAATGAGTTCCAATCCTTCTCTGAGAGAACTCATAAACTTATTAAAAAATCAACCTTCTCATTACTCAATTATATAGCAACTAAAGATTTCTATAGGAAGTTACAATATTTAAAGTGCAATGTTGTAATTCTAATACTTATGCTATTATTTTTTCAAATTAACTTTTTCCTAATCTGATCTAGGTTATGCCATTAAATACGTAAGGTAGTTTATTAGCTCTTAACCAAAGACACCAAACTAAGAAAAAATATAAATACTTTAGAAAATACTCGAGTCAACCTTCAAGTGGTTAGTAACGAAAGTTACTTTTTTTAGGCTTGACTGGGTTAAAAGCAAGGCATACTATTTTACTATTTTATTTATTTTTGTCTCTTCTCATTATCCTTGTATTTCTCATATTTGGTAGCACATCCAATATTTTCTTACATGTAGGGAATCCATACAACAACTATGATTCTTTTCAATCATCCATTTGGTTCTCAAGACAACTAGATGTCTCTTTAAGATTTGATAAAAAATAACTCTATTTTGCATAGTGACTGTGGGAAATCTATAGGTTAAGCCTACAGTTGCTATGGGAAACCTATAGGTGAAGCCTATAGTTATTGTATGCACTCTTTAGTGGCTATGGGAAACATGTAGATGAATATTACAATTATTTTGGGTACTCTATAGTGACTCTAGGCATCATGTAGGTGAAGCCTATAGTTGTTACGAGTACTCTGCAGTGGTTGTAGGCAACCTGTAGGTGAAGCTTATAGTTTCTATGGGCAGCCTATAGTGGCTATGGCCTAGCAATATTTTGTAGCCTTACATGACCCTTCAAATGCTTATTAAATAAAGTCACACAAATATAATTCAATTAAGGAAAAAGCATCAATAATTCATAACATAACACACATCGACACACACCCACACACGCCCACACACACACACACACACACACACACACATCAATGTACATAAAAAATCATAAATTCATTCATTCATTTTCATAAGTCATGGATAGTTAATGGATTTAAATGGAAAAATACATATACTAAGTGTGGATTATGCTTTAAAATGAAGCAATTGGTGGGCTCATCACACCCCCTACTTAACCTCTTCATTGACCTTGAGTAAGCCTTGGATGCATTTTAAAACTAAATTTTTTTCTAAAGTCTAGGGCCTCATAGCAACCTAACCCTTCAAAGATGTATAAACACTTACCATTCTCAATGTCACCCCATCTTTTCTTCTCTGTCTCTCTGTCATTTGAAACATTTCACACCCAACAAAAATTGGGAACTAGAATATAGGGGGTTGAAACATCAACCCCAACCATTATATCCTTCACTTTATAACAAGCTCAATATACAAGTATACTTTGTGGATGGCCTCCCTAAGGTTTTGAGGGGATTAGATTTCCTTTATTTTCAAAGTATCCAAGAGTTTTGCCCATCTGTGAGAATAAGCAACAAAAATTTACTTGCCATCTTTTCCCATAAGACTCAAATAATGATTCTGAGCTTCTACCTATTTTTTGATAACCTATTCTTGTGGAGTGTATATGTTCATGAAAGAGATCCATGTGTTTATTATAACATCTAAATTTATTTATTCACTTTTGATTATCAAGGTATCTTCCTTTTCTTTTTCTTAATATTCTTCCATTTTTTTCCTTCTTCCTGTTTCATTCAAAACATATGAAGAAAATGTATTTAGCAAGACATCTCCCAAATATATATTTGGATTCCATTTTTTATCACTAGATATAGCATATTGGAGGATGTAAAACTCACTTAACTAACCTTGGAGGTCAAGATCATCATGTCTATATTCTTCAAAGAAAGATTTGGCATCACAAACCATGTAAGATTGATCATTATAGATCCTATCATACCTAAATTTAAGCCATCTCTCTTCCAAGTACACAACATAAACCCTTGAAGGTGGTATGCACTCCATCAATAGTTTAGTGGCTTCATGCATTTTACAATCTTTTCCTTTAGGTATTTGATCCTAGCTTGAGCTATTTGTAGTTTTTTTCCAAGTCCACTTGTTGTTCTCTGGTTTTAATAAATGTTGGGGATCAACCAACAATGGATTACACTTGTGAAAGCAATAAATGCGAAAATAAATTAGATAGATAAGTAACTGAAATGATAAATAGCACAGAACAAGATATACAAGAAAACACCCTGAAAACTTGTATTAAAACTCTTTACAATAGGAATACAATGAAGAAACTTCATTCTTCCACACCTCTCTCAGATGCACACAAGATCTCTCACTAGATCTCTATTCCTCAAGAGCTCTCTCTCAAGTACAATCAAATCCAACAACCTGGATTGATGCAACTCAGTACTGTCCTTCAAACATTCACAATGTTCTACTTTTACAGTTCTACTCACTTCCTAAGCTAAGAAGATCTTTCCTACATATAGAAATAGGAAACTTGAGCATGCTCTTACAACAAATAGTTAAGCCTCTTCAACAAGGGCTCTAAAAATAATATTGCTAATAATAGAGATGCAAGCTTGAGACTACAACTCAAACTCATCATGCAAACACTCGCTTCCGTCCACGGAAATCACTTTCTGGACACACAGGTAACCGACGTCGGTTCCTGCCTGTTCGCCTGTGACCGTCGCCGGCTGACCCTACTGCCGACGTTGGTGCCTCTGTAACTGCAACTGACAGACATCGGTCTCTCCTGACTGATGCCAGCATTTGTGTAGACCTGAACCTATTTAAGTCTACTCCTTGGTGAAGCTTTTAGCTCCACACCCTAACAATCTCCCACTTGGAGATAAACCAGCTGCACCAGTACCTATACAGCAACATCTTCTAGCTCCTCCATCTTCAACTCAATCATGAAGACCAATAGAAGTTGAATGAAGATTCAACTTCTCCTTCGTAATTGGCTTTGTTAGCATATCAGCAGGATTCTTGTCTGTATGGATTTTCTCCAGCTTCAACTCACCATCTTCCAATACCTGCCGTATGAAGTGGTACCTTAGCTGTATGTGTTTTGTTCTTGAATGAAAGGCCAAATTCTTGGCCAAATGGATTGCACTCTGACTGTCACTATACAATCTGCAACTCTCATGCTCCCTACCAAGCTCATCCATGAACTGTGTCATCCATATCATCTCCTTGCTAGCCTCTGTAGCTGCAATATATTTTGCTTCTGTAGTTGACAAGGCAACAACCTTCTGCAACTTAGATATCCAGCTAACTGCTATTCCACCTATAGTAAAAACATAACCTGTGGTGCTCCTTCTACCATCCAAATCCCCTGCCATATCTGAATCTACATAACCATGTAGAGAACTATCTGAACCTCCATAACACAAATGCTTGCTGTTGGTTCCTCTCAAATATCTAAGGATCCATTGAACCGCTTTCCAATGTTCCTTACCTGGATTGGCCATATACTTGCTTACTACTCCCACTGCTTGGGCAATATTCGGTTTAGTACACACCATTGCATACATCAAACTCCCTACTGCGGAAGAATATGGAACTCTATTCATGTACTCTACCTCATCATGTGAATTGGGACATTGTTCTTTACTCAACTTAAAATGTCCAGCCATAGGTGTACTTACCGGTTTTGCATCCGGCATATTAAACCTCTCCAACACCTTGTTCACATAATCTTCTTGAGACAATATCAACCTGTGGTTTTTCCTGTCTCTCCTAATGCTCATGCCAAGGATCTTCTTCGCTGCTCCCAATCCTTCATAGAAAACATTTGAGCTAACTTCCCCTTAAGCTCAGAGATATCCTGCATGTGAGACCCTTCAACCAGCATGTCATCTACATAAAACAATAGAATAATATATCTACCATTATCAAATCTCTTGAAATATACACAATGGTCCGATTGACACCTACTGTAGCCATGCTCTGTCATAAACCTGTCAAATTTTAAGTACCATTGCCTTGGAGCTTGCTTGAGGCCATACAAGCTTTTCTTCAACCTGCACACTAACTTCTCCTTACCCTTGACCTCAAAACCTTCTGGCTATTCCATGTATATTTCCTCATCCAAATCTCCATGAAGAAATGCTATCTTAACATCTAGCTACTCAAGATGTAAATCCTCAAAAGCAACCAAAGACAATACAACCCTTATTGAAGTCATTTTAACAACAGGAGAAAAAATCTCACCAAAGTTAATACCTGGCTTTTGTGCAAATCCTTTCACTACCAATCTAGCCTTATATCTCATCTATCCATCCTCACCTTCTTTCAACCTGTAGGTCCATTTGTTCTTCAGTGTTCTCTTACCAGCTGGCAATTCAACCAAATCCCATGTTTGGTTCTCTCTTAAGGACTCCATCTCCTCAACCATGCCACGCTCCCACTTACTCCTGGACTCCACCTATAATGCTTCTTCAAAATTCTCTGGTTCTCCACCATCGGTTAGCAATAAATAATATAAGGAAGGAGAATATCTAATTGGAGGCTTACTTACCCTTTCAGACCTCCTGATGGGTGTCTTGGACTCGTTCTCAACAATCTATCCACCCAAATTTTCTGACAGTGACCGACCTCGGTCACCTATAGACCTGTCACTAGCTGACGTCGGTTCTGCCTGACCGACCTCGGTGCCTGGTCTACCGACATCGATCTCTATATGACCGACATCGGTTTCTGTACTACCGATGCCGGTTCCTAACCTGCCGACATCAGTCTCTGTGTTTTCCTGCAAGTGATTATTTCTTTTTCCCAGGAGCTCATTTTGGAACATAACTTCGTCCAATTCACTATTGCTCTACCTAGATTGATCTAGCTTCCTTATCTGATCACTGTACATCACTCTTTCATTGAAAACAACATCACGACTCCTGATTACCTTGTTAGTTCCTAGATTCCAAAATCTGAAACCAAAATCATCTGAGCCATAGCCAATAAACGTGCACCTCATAGACTTAGGATCAAGCTTCTTTCTATTTTCCTTATCTATGTGCACAAAGGCTTCACTACAAAAAAATTTGAGATATGAGAGATCTACCTTTTTACCTATCCATGCCTCTTCTGGAATTCCACCATCTAGAGCTGTAGAGGGTCCTCTATTAATCAGGTACACTGCGGTGTCAACTGCTTCTGCCCAAAACTCTAAGGGCAACCCTGCATGCAATCTCATACATCTTGCACGCTCCATGATTGTTCTGTTCATCCTTTCAGCAATACCATTCTGCTGAGGTGTCCTTGGAACCATCCTTTGCCTATGGATTCCATGTGTACAACAATACAATTTGAACTTAAGACTACAGAACTCACCGCCATTATCAGATCTCAGGCACTTTAATCTTCTGCCTGTTTCATTCTCAACCATAGCCTTCCAAATCTTAAAAGTCTCAAAAACATCAGATTTCTTTTTAATACAGTAGATCCATACCTTTCTTGTGGCGTCATCTATGAATGTAACATAGTACCGTGATCCGCTAATAGAGGCTACCTGAGCCGGTCCCCACACGTCTATGTGAACAAGCTACAACTTCTGCCTTTTCTTAGTAGACCCAGTCTTGAGAAAACTAACCCTTTTCTATTTTCCAAATACACAATGCTCACAAAATTCTAGATCCATACTTTTCAAATCTGAAAGCATACCTTTAGACTTAAGAATTGACATCCCCTTCTCACTCATGTGGCCAAGCCTTGAGTGCCACAATTTAGCATCCACATCTGAAGTAGATAAAACTAAAGGAGATTTGTTAGTAACACAATTACACAAATAGAGAGTACCTTCTCTCTTACCTCTGGGCATAACAAGTGCACCCTTGGTCACCTTCCAAGAATCTACTGTGAGAGTTACTGTACAACCCTCATCACCTAGCTTACCTGTAGAAATCAAATTTCTCTTCAAACTAGGAACATGCATCACATCTCTCAACACCCATGTGTTGCCATTCTGCATCTTCAGCTACACTTTACCTTTGCCAGTAATCTTACAAGGCTCATCATCCCCTAAGTACACTATTCCAAAATCTCCATGGATATAGTCACTGAAATATTCTCTGTTAGGAGTAGCATGAAAAGATGCACTAGAATCTAATACCCAAGATTCTATATTATTATTATGCAGAGAGAAAATTAAAGCATCTTGTGCAATACCTACAATCTTGGCTTCTTCCTTTCCTTCATGCTGGTTGTCCTCCTTAGGCTTTGACCAACAATCTCTGCTTATGTGCCCCATCTTTCCACAATTCCAGCATTGTGGCTTCTTGCCATTTCTGGATTTAGATCTGCCTTTCCCCTTAGACTTGGATCTTGCTCTGCCTTTCTTGCTCTTCTCTTTTTGCCTTCCTCTGCTCTCAAAACTTAAAGTGTTCTCGGATGCCTCTTCTGTGCTTTTCCTGCGTATTTCCTCATTCAAGATAACACTAACAACATCCTCTACTTTCAAAATATTTGATGCAGATGCAGTATTACTTACTGCCATTACTAAGCCATGCCAGCTTTCAGGCAAAGAACATAATATCAAAAGAGCTTTTATCTCATCTTCAAATACAATATTGATAGAACTTAATTGATTAACGATTCCATTGAAATCATTCAGATGAGTAGAAACAGATCCACCTTCATTCATATGCAAATTAAATAACTGCTTCATAAGATATACCTTATTTGAAGCTGAGGGTTTTTCATACATATTTGCTAACGTAGTCATCAACTCTACCATTTTTTTTGCCTGTGACAAATTAGATATCACAGTGGAGGCCAGACTCAGTCTTATAGACCCCTGAGCCTTTCTGTCAAGAACTTCCCATTCTTCATCCTCCATGTCCTTGGGCTTCTTTGCAATCCCACCTAACGGTAAGTAGAGATCTTTCTGATATAGAAGTCCTCTATCTGCATTCTCCAATGTTGGTAGTTCTTGCCATTAAACTTTTCCATTCTCAACTTACTTTCTTCTGCCATTGCTTCTCCCACTCAAACAGAAATCCCTGCAGAAACCCCTGTGAGCAACCTGTAATCCAAACACACTACACAGATTTGAACCACCTGTTAGTGAACCTGAGCTCTGATACCAATTATCAAGCTCGGAACCTGTACCCAAGGCTCTAATACCACTTGTTGGGAATCAACCAACAATGGATTACACTTGTGAAAGCAATAAATGTGGAAATAAATCAGATAGATAAGTAACTGAAATGATAAATAACACAGAACAAGATATACAAGAAAACACCCTGAAAACTTGTATTAAAACTCTTTACAATAGGAATACAATGAAGAAACTTCATTCTTCCACACCTCTCTCAGATGCACACAGGATCTCTCACTAGATCTCTATTCCTCAAGAGCTCTCTCTCAAGTACAATCAAATCCAACAACTTGGATTGATGCAACTCAGTACTATCCTTCAAACATTCACAATGTTCTACTTTTACAGTTCTACTCACTTCCTAAGCTAAGAAGATCTTTCCTACAAATAGAAATAGGAAACTTGAGCATGCTCTTACAACAAATAGTTAAGCCTCTTCAACAAGGGCTCTAAAAATAATATTGCTAATAATAGAGACGCGAGCTTGAGACTACAACTCAAACTCATCATGCAAACACTCGCTTCCGTCCACAAAAATCGCTTTCTAGACACACAGGTAACCGACGTCGGTTCCTGCCTGTTCGCTTGTGACCGTCGCCAGCCAACCCTACTGCCGACGTTGGTGCCTCTGTAACTGCAACTGACCAACGTCGGTCTCTCCTGACTGACGCCGGCGTCTATGTAGACCCGAACCTGTTTAAGTCTTCTCCTTGGTGAAGCTTTTAGTTCCACACCCTAACAATAAATACTTTAAATATTTAAACTAACTCCTTGTAGTGAGTTTCATCATCACCAAATTATTCCTTAATAAAATGTAGGAGGTCATTAGTTTATATAGGTGTGGTGTCTATAAGATCTATATCAATAACTTCTTCTATTGTAGGTGTTTTTGTAGTGGGAAATGGAGGAAGAAATGTATGGTAGAAGGGTACCAAAGCTAGAGCATAATATTTTGTAGGTGTTTTTGTGGCTAACGTAGATGAAGTTGTTGTAGGTTCATCTAGGGAAGTTGATGTAGGTTCTTTCAATACTTTTTCTATGCACATATAAGGTTCTATAAACTCTATTACCCCTTGAAGTGTTTCAATGCCTCTTTTTTCTTTCAATTTTGTTATCTCATTCCTCTACTTGTATATTTTATTCAAATCTTGTTCCAATGTCTAGAACTCTTGGGTATGAGGAATTATTTCTTATTCTACTTCTTTTTCCATAGTCTCTTCTTCAACTAATTGCTCTTCTACCACATGTTGATCTACCATTCTCAATTCCTCTTATGTATGCTCAATGTCTCTGAGAAGATGAATATCATCCTCGATGAATCTATATGGCTAAGGTGACTATTCTTTTACCTTGGTAGATTCCTCATCAGTAAACCATATTTCAATTTCAAATCCATTAGGGATCTTTAGAACACTAAGCTCCTAATTTGGTTTTTTATCATACTAATAACTATGGTTAAGGAGGTTGTAGTGGTCTTTTGTTTCTTAACTCTTTAAGATCTCCTAGGAGGAGGTCTCCTTATTTTTGATACCATGGGTTTCTTCCATTTGGTTTTCATTTTACTTTCAGAAGGGGTGACTGATGGAATTTTTTTATGCAATAATTAATAGGAGAACTTATTGTCCATATGGAAATAATGTAGAGGAATCAATCTAGGTGAGAAAAAAGTGGGAGAAGGAGCATACTATTGTGGGATTTCTTGCTCTATGCCAGAAGGAGGTAGGATTAGTTTCCATCTATTTTTCTTTCCCATAGTAGTCTCAAATGGACCCTTAGTAGCTACAAGCTAGATAGTAGCACTAGTGCCCACAACATCTTCTTGCACAACTTGTTGGGTCTATTATTCAAGGGATTCCTTCTCATTAATGTCCTCTTCTTACCAATGTTCATTATTTTCTATGGTTAATAATTTCTCCCAACTTAGATTAGGTCTGATAGAGTTTACTCCTTATTTAGTTATTAGCCATATTAGGCAGTGATGGGATAGGGTTGTTTTAACACCCTTTTGGTACTATTTTGACATCCCTTTTAAAATATTCCATAATAAATTTGGAACATTAATGGCTTTATTATGCCTTAAGTAATTTATAAACCTAAATTGAAGAGTGTAAATTAAGGAGTACCTTCCTTCATAATTTATGTACTTGATGATGTATGATGTTATCTTCCTCCATGTTGAAGGTAAGCTAAGTCTCTCCATACTTCATTTATTTAATACCCATCTTTCATTTTCTTAGAAAAACTATTGTCTAGCTTCTTGGTCATTGGGTTTGTCTTACTAGTTTTCTTCCATACATGGCAGCCTAGTTTCTTGGCTCACTAAGTCTTCAATTATTGGGAATGTGATTCCATGTACAATGGCTTGGTTTCCATCAAAGGAACTTACAAATACCCTATCAAGACATCCCAACTTGCTTGGTCTTTATAAATTTTCCTATGATTTTTGGGTTCTCTCTTCATAACTAACCCTCCCATCTTGCTAAGTTTATCTTCTCTAGCATTCCTTTTACTTAATAAGTGGAAACACATTCTATTTGGCCTATGGAAATCTATCTATAGTAAATCAAGGATTTGTTCAACAATGGTGGATGTGAGGTTGAAATTTTTAGGGTTATAAATTATAACATCTAATCTCCACATGTAGGGTTCCCATAGTTCATGGGATTCTAAGCTGTAGCATCCTCCCCCCACTTGAGATATCACATGTCCTCAAGTGACACAAATTAAATAGGAAATAAGGGATACGATGGGGTCATAATTAGGAGTATAAGTGTGACCTAGGATGATGCCATGTGGGTTTTGAGGTGATTTTATGGACATTAATTAATGATGTAATTCATGATTTGATATGCTTAAAATATGGTGTACTTTTTTTATTAATGATGAACCTAGGGTGATGCCAAGGACTCACATGTGTGTTATCATGTAAGTATTTAAATGTCAATGATTGATGAGATGCAATAATTGGGATGATAATTATAACTAAACTAAAGTGGTCCCCTAGTAGAGTGATTAGGAGATCACCAGTGGTTAGGTTCTGATGATACCCATAGCTCACTTACATGTGATGTGTGACAATCTGTATGGAATTGGAATAGGGGTCTAAGACATGGATGAGAGATGATTTCTCTCCTACCACAATGTGATTATTTAAGTGCTGGGTGATACAAGTGATGGGCTGGATGAACCTAAATGTAGATAACTGAGGGTGTTGCTACTTGGTGACCTTATTTTTCACGAACTAGTTGGTAATTGTCTTTATTCTCTTATTCCCCACAGGTTTTGT
This sequence comes from Torreya grandis, assembly GCA_037957365.1. Classification (NCBI taxonomy): domain Eukaryota; kingdom Viridiplantae; phylum Streptophyta; class Pinopsida; order Cupressales; family Taxaceae; genus Torreya; species Torreya grandis. The sequence continues at coordinate 6,239,566 of JARHVA010000220.1, forward strand.
GCTTAGTGGACTTGACATTAGTAATCAATAGGCTCTTAAAACATGGTACTTGCATGTCAAAGAAATTTAAGATATCACTATTTAATATAGTGAAATCATCTCCATGAAATGACTAGAAATTAAAAATGAATCATGGGTGTCTCTGTAGGCATAAATTTTGGTCAGCAACACTTCCAAATGGAGAGGGAAAATGTATGCTTTATTGTGTCTTTGTAGTTTGGTATTTAGGGTTATTTCTAATCAATAGATGTGATGTTCACTATTCTAATCCTCCATTCTCCCACAAGGTTATCTGATGACTTTCATGTAGTGCCCAAAAACCAATAGCCAAGTCATAGGTGAGAGTTGTAGGAGGATCTAACCTACATGCACTTTAGAAAGGTGAGAATGGAAATGATGAGGTACCTACAGTAGCTATAGGTGAAACTTGTCGTAAGCTAAAAATTGATTCCCAATTGGCTATAAGGTGCTCATAGTAGCTATAGAATTTCCCATAGTAATTAGAGTAAAACCTTTAGTAGCTAAGGTGCCTGTAAATACTACAAAAAACCCTTGGCAACTTGAACAATTGTGCTCTGAATGATTGTTTTTCTCTATTTTATCTATCTTTTTTTACCCATAAATATATAGCAAGTTAGTTTTCTATTTAGGCCCATTTTATAGTTCAAGGTAGCCAACAGGCTATATTTGTACCTAGAAGCTACCAACAATGCCAAAAAAAATGGGTTTTCATTGTTGGGTTCTCTTTGTTTTTTTACTCTAGCTACTATTTATAGTAGAATGTTTATTTAGGGTCCTTTCCAAGTCACCTAGAAGGGTGACTATTCAAAGACTAGGTGAAGGTCTCATTCATCATACCAGAGGAGGGCTAGGATGTCCTTTCCTTCTTCATATGAGTGTGGACTAGTGTTCCCTTTATCTGGTGAGACAACATGCCTATCTAGTACATCATTGTATCCATCTTATAATTGATTGTGTATGTGTATAGTAAACTCCTCTTGAGTGAGGGGATTTTTGTAAAAATTGAGTCTATGGCCATTGACTAGTATATATAATCTTACTAGATTAATAGTTTGGAGTTGCACTATTCCATTGTCATAAACATGTTCAATCTCAAAAGGACCAAGCCATCTAGTCTAGAGTTTTTCCTTATGATCCTTATATTTTGAGTAAAAAAGAAGGGCCCAATCTCTTATTTGGAACTGGCTGATCTTAATGTATCTATCATTTCATCAAATCCATTACTACTATATAAGCTCTATGTTCTATAATGTTTGTTTTCTATATTCATATAAGGCATTCCACTATAGAAGCCTTTCCTTCTATTCTTCAGATAAATCCATCCCAAGTTCTAGTGTTGTTTATAAGGTATTTTGCTCAAATTCAATTAGCAAGATAATTTTCTTTCCATAGACTAACTCATATGGAGTAAAGCCTATAGTGGTTTTCCATGTGATTCTATAAGCCCACATAGCTTCAGGAAGCTTAGCCTCTTAATCTTTATGAGACATACTAACAATCTTTGTCAAAATATTTTTAAATTTTTTGTTGGTGACTTCCACCTACCCATTGGACTGTGGATGATATGAAGTTTATTTCATATGCCTAATCTTGTATTATTAGATTAATGCAATAATTAAGTTAGTAGTGAATTGGGCTCCTTGATCAGTGACTATTTATTATGGCACATCGTATCTTTTGAATATTTCTTCATAGAGGAAAGCTGCCACCTTCTCATCCCTGGCATGTGTAAGAGCCTTTACTTCTAACCATTTAGTGACATAGTTAGTACATATAAGGATGTACTATTTTTTGTTGGATTTTGGATCAAAAGGTCCTACAAAATCTAGGCCCCATTTTTTCAATGGTTCAAACACCATTTGAGGCTACAAAGGCATTTCATCTGAATGTGTGGGTCTCCCCATATGTTGACATATATCATAATGAGTAGTATACCTTATTACATCTTTATGGAGTGAGGGCTAATAGTATCTTGTATTTAAAATTTTGAATATTGTACATTTGGATGCAAAGTGTCCTCCATAGGGTTCATCATGGTAGGATTTGAGGATATATGAAACTTCATCTTCTCTAAGACATCTTTTGATAATGGAGTTAGGCCCAATATATTAGACAACCATGAATATCTATCACTTTTTTGAATCAAAGATCTCCTTTGTTTAGGAAAGTAGTGTTGTGGAAGTAGCCCTGTTACAAGGTAGTTAGCAATATCAACATACCAAGGTGTGGTAAGGGTGAGAGAGAATAGGTGCTCATTTGGAAATGAGTCATCCACTATGGTATCTTCTTCAAGGGATTGTAGGCATGATAATTAGTCAACCATGACATTTTCCCTACCAAATTTGTCTATAATATTGATATCAAATTATTGTAATAAGAGCAACCATCTTATCACTCTAGCTAGAATAATTGATTTGTTCATAAGTTATCAAATGGATGCATGGCTTGTATGAATAAATACTTGATACCCTATGATGTAATGATAAAACTTGTTGATAGCATAGACTACTACCAAGAACTCTTTTTCAATAACTATGTAATTTAATTCTACTACCTACAAGTTTTTGCTTACAAAATAATATGGCATAATTGAGCGCTTCTTGTTTATGGACAAGCACAAATCTTAGGGTAGTATCTAAAGCATCTGTGTGAATATGAAAGGGAAACTTCCAATTAGGACCATGTAGAATATGGGTGGTGGTTAATAATTCATTCAATTATTTGAAGGTTATATCATAGGTAGGAGTCAAGATAAATTTACCATCTTTTGTCAAAAGGGTGAATAATGGTGTTGCTACTTTGCTAAAATTGTTGATGAATGTCCTATAGTAACTAGCATGTCTTAAAAAACTTTTAACATCTTTCTATTTTTGAGGAACAATTAGGCTTTTGATGATGATAATTTTTATAGGGTCAACATTAATTGCTTTAACAGATACTTGGTGGCCTAAGACAATACCTTTTGTCATAAGCATGTAGCATTTCTTGTGATTGAGAGACAGATGGTGATATTAACAACATTACAATATTTTTCCATGTTTTTGAGGCACTCATCAAATGTTTCTCCATAGACAATGAAGTCATCCATATAGTTTTCTACATATTCATTGGCCATATCTACAAAGATACACAAGACAACCCTCTGGGATATTTTAGGAGTATTACACAGACCAAAGGGTAATACAACATAAGCATAAGTAACCTAGGGACAAGAAAAGGTGGTATTTTGCTAGTCCTTAGGAGTAATTCTAATCTGATTGTAACCATTAAAGCCATCTAGAAAGGTAGAATATTTCTTCCCTATTGGTGTGTCTAATCGTTAATCAATGAAGGGTTAAGGAAAGTGATCCTTCCTAGTTGCTATGTTGATTTACCTATAATGTATGAATACACACTATTTTCCAATTTTATTTTGTACAATTACCAATGGTGAAACCCATTCACTATCTGAGATGGGATACATAAATCCAACAGTCAAGATTTTTTATAATTCCACTTTGACTATTTCTCAAAGAGTTAGATTCATCCTACATTGTGGTTGTCTGATTGGTTGACACTCTTCTTTGATGTAGATATGATGTGTCCATGTTTCTAGGATGATTCTTTGCATATCCTCATAATCCCATGCAAAATCATGTTGGTTTGCATGTAACATGCTAACTAGGTGCTTTTCCTCAATTAACTCTAACTTGATATTAATAAGCAATATTTTTTCTATAGAAATTTTAATTTACTGTGAGATTACTTTCAACATTTATATATTGTTAATGGATCTAATTTGACTATAGATATGAACTTGTAGCTAGTGGAATATTTCTTGTATAGATGGATCAGAATTATCTAATTCCTAAAGGCTATAAAATGGGCACTCAACACATTTCAAGTGGTTGAGATCTATAGAATGAGTTTGATAATTATGCTAAATAATATTGGAGATAATTGTATCTTCATCCTGATCAACCAATATGCATGCATGGTCTATGGTAAATAAAAAAATCAAGGGAGGCTGATCTGCCTCATCTTCTTCAGCCCATAATGTATGCTCTAGTGTAAAATCAATGACAACTAGCTTCTTAGTGTGGTTGCCATTGAATATCATCATGTTACCTAATCTATAGATGATGAAGGTGTGAGTTGTGGTAAGCTAAGGTCATCTTAAGATAAGAGGGTATCCACCCAAATTAGACCTAAGTTGTAGCATAATGAAATCTATAAGATACTCCCAAGAATCTATAGCAATGGCAATGTCTTTAATGATTTCTTTTGGTCTAACTATAGACTTGTCAACCATTTAAAACATTGTCGATGTGGGACAAATATTATTCAGCTATAGTTTATGCCTATTTTTTGTTATCATTGCATTTATTGCAAGCCTTAGGTCTATCAATGTATTGGGCAACTGTTGGTCATGGATCTAGACTATTACTAATGGGCATCCTAGATCTAAATATTTCTTTGATAGGGTGTTTCCCAAAATGATGACTACTAGCTGGCCAATCACATGCATAGTATTGGGATATTTTTTCTTCCTTGGCACATTGGATGACTATGTGGATGACCTTCTCAGAAAGTCCAAACTTCATAAAGACCACTTAACTATTCTCAAGACTATCTTTGAGTGACTTATCTATTACCATGTCTACCTCAATCCCAAGAAATGTATTTTTGGGGTCTTCTCAAGCAAACTTCTAAATTTAATCATTTCCCTTTAAGGAATTAAGGTTGACCCAGCCAATATCAAATCCATCCTTGAGATGCTACCTCCAACCAATCTTAAGCAAATTTTTAATTTGTAGGGGAAGCTCTAATCCATCCATTATTTTATCTCTCAACTCTCTGATCTATTTTAAGTGGAATGTTGATTTTGAAAAGGACTTCAATGCACTCAAAGATTACCTTTTATCTCCACCTATCCTCACACCTCCTAAGGATGACCAACCTTTCTAACTTTATATCTATGCCACTAACCATTCCCTAGGGGAAATGCTTACCCATTGAGATGAACACCACAAAGAATAATTTGTCTATTACATTATCCATACACTTGTTGTGTATGAAACTTGATACACATATAATAAGAAATTTTGTTTGGTCCTAGTCTTCATGGCTACCAAACTTTGTCACTACCTTCTTAACCATAAAAGTTTTTTCATAACTAATACCGAATCACTCAAGTACATGCACTCTAAACCATACCAAAACCAATGTATGGCTAAGTGGCTCATGCTTTTAGCTGACCAATTGGTCGATGCACCCCTAATAGACACTCGACCTCCACCTCCTAAATTTTTAGATGAGTCAATCATAAGTCTATTTTAAGAAGATTTTAACAATCATGTAACCATGTGTTTTGATGGTTCCAAATGCTAGTAGGGTGTGGAAGCTGGTATCATCCTTATCCCCCTTATCAATGAACTACTGCCTTTGTCATTTAAACTTGACTTTGAATGCACCAATAATTTGGCCATTTATGAATCCCTAATAATAGGTATCCTAACTACCTTAGCTTTAGGATTCATAATAGTCAATATCTTTGGTGACTCGTAACTTGTGTTCAACCAAGTCAATGACATTTACCAATGCAAGAATGAAATGATACAACTATATAGATAATTAGTTACATAACTCCTAGCATCATTCAAACACTACCATATTCAAACCACGCCATGATCTACCAGTAAGTTTTTCAATACCATGGGGCTTCTCTTGCCTCTCAGATCATGTCATCACCCTCAAAATCTAAGCTTACAATCATTGTATACCACCTCATTGAACCTTCCTACACCCAATTAGACACTCCAACCATCTTCAGTGTGGAATATATTTTGCCTAACCTTTGGCATTAACAAACCTTTGACTACCTTCACCTCAACATAGTTCCATCTAGCCTCTCTAGGAATGTCCATCAGCAATTTATTCAAAGTACCTCCCATTACACCATTATGGGAGGAATTATTTACAAACATGGTTTTGATATCCTTCTATTCTATTACCTTCATGGTCCAGAAGCCTCTCATGCTATCAAAGAGACATATGAGAGTATATGTGGGGGACACTTTAATAGACTCATTATGGATAAGTGAATCCTCTACCAAGGTTATTATTATCCCACCCTTAACTAAGGTTGTTATGATTATGTGAAAAAGTGTGTCAAGTGTCAACAACAGGCTAATTTACATCATGCATCTAGCAATAGTCTTCACATTTCTATGAAATTTTGGCCCTTTTCATAATGGCATATGGACCTTATTGGTGAAATTAAAACCCACTATTCATAATTACATCATTCCATCATTACTATGATTGAATATTTTATCAAATGGGTGGAAACTATTCTTCTTATCTTGATAAAAGCTGAAAAGATTGTCAAATTTGTCACCCACCATAACATCTACCATTTCGATGTTCCTCATAAGATCATCATTGACAATGACAAATCCTTTAAAATAAATAAGTCCAAGGATTTTTTATGATCATCCATAAGAAAATGGACAAGACAAAGCCTCTAACAAAGCCCTTAACAACATGCTTACCAAAATGGTTAATTCCTCAGGTCGGGATTGGCACTTGTACATTCCTTTTTCTTTATGGGCGTATCATATTATCATCGAAACCCCCACATGTGCTACAAATTTTTCTCTCATGTTTAGAGATAAGGTTTTATTACCTCTTGAAGTCCAAATACCTTTTATTTGCATATCTTTGCATGATCTTATTTTAGAAAATGACTATCATCAGAAACGTTTAGCTCAACTTAAACTACTTGATGAGCATCATTTGGCCACCCCTTCCCATCTCTGTGTCTATCAATAATGAATAAAAGGTTCCCATAAGAAACACTTGAAAGTCTGATAATTCAATATTGGATATCTTTTTCTCATATAAAATCAACTTGTAACTAATATGGATAAAAGCAAAAGGGGAAAATTTAACTTCAATTGGCTTGGACCATACATCATAACCCATAAGTATAGATTATGAGCATATCATTTATCCTCTCTGGAAGGCAAACTAGAAATTTAGCCTCTTAATGCTTCACATCTACATCCCTTTTATTATTAAATAGGGATCACAATCATAATTTGTATAACTTAAGCTCATTCCCTACAACCACATTCACTTCACTCTTTTTGGGGGAAACTAACTAAAACTGAATCATCTAGATTATCTATCATAATTATAACCTAATATTTAATAATGGGTACCATGGCTCTATCCATTGCATGATTCTCACAATACTTCCCATCTCTTTGAGATTGGCTCCTATGGTCATTGTCACCTATACCCCTTTTTCACCGAGTGGACTTTTGTGTCAACCTATCTTTGCTTTCATAAAAGTAATCCCTTAAACATGTATAAATAAGTCTATGTGAAGTAAAAAATATATCATAAGTCATAAATAACCTATGGGTCATTCTTAGCATTTGTAGATTGCTACCTTTAAGGATAGTTGTTTAAAAATCATCTAAAATTACCAAACATAAGGTAGACTGCTCCCTTGAAGGATAGCTATCAAAATCATTTAAACTATGCACATAAACTTAGACCACTCCCTTAAAGGATGGTTGAGTAAATAATTTTTCAAAGATAGTATCACATCAATCAACATCCCCAACCCTAAATAAAAATGACAATATCAAAAAATCCAAGTGAAAACAAAATAATTTTAAAATCTACAATCGACTCTCATAAATACAATAATCGTGGAAAGTCACAATTAGATCTCCTCAGTAGACGTCCCACATCAATTAGTCTACACTTTACATATAAACATAGATTTATTTATATTAACTCTTTGGAAACCTACATAAAAGCCATACTAGTCTCACTAATGATTCTGATTTCACCTATTCTCCCACCACATATCATGTGCACAAGACTATGAGCTTACTTGACACAATGTGATCAAGATACCTATTTATCAACCTAAGCATGATAATGCGAAGCTTCTGAAAGGATTCTCTTCATTAAGCCCATCTAAATTTGAGTTTTGAGTTGATCTTTACCAATGAAAAAGCATCATGTTCCTTTTTCTTATCTTTTATCAGTTCATGTGGATATACCTCTCACTATTCTTATCACTTTCCTACACATCTATTTTGTTATATGATTACTTCATATATTCTCATCTTTAACCATATTCAAATTCTACCTCTTTGATCATGAACAACAAACATAACATCAAAAGCATGAAAATTATCAACTGTGTCAACAAGCAACACCATCTATCTATCTCTCTATGTGCTAAACACAAACAATAAACATCAATCTATCCATTTACAATTATCACATCATATATGCCTATAAGCATAAACTAAATCAATAAGCAAGACATCATAGCATATACCATGTACCATTTCATCCATATGACCATAAAGAATGCCATTACATTATCATATAACATACATACATCAATAACACATCTTATCATATCCATGAACAAAATCACATCATAACTATTTTTCTAGCATCACATGCCTAAACTACTAACCTAACATCATATACCATAAGTTAGGAATCGTAAGCCATAACCATAATAATAAACATGAGCACCACATGAACCATAATCACCCACCATGTAGAACATCAAAAACTATACATCATATATATCGAATCATCAAAAAATAATACATATAACAATGTATTAGCTCTCTCAAAAAATATACATCTCTCCCCATCAATGTGTAGGCCTATATCAAAATAGTACATCATAATAATACATCTAAACATAATCATAGGCTTACACCACTACCACTAGCCCCATTTGTGCCTACACCTATACCTCATGGTGGTCCCCTTGTGACCTTTACCTGACCCACTATAGCAACCCACTACCCTAGATTAGCTATCAAGGGCCCACTGACCAAACTAGCTCTAAACTTTGCATATATCATGTCCTAGAGCAACCAATCTAGCACCATCACCTCATAGTATCTAATCTCCTATACTATGGCTAGGTACCCTGATTGTGGCACTATCCTTGGTGGCCTTTCTATTGTTACACCTACTCTAACCCTCTATCTCAGTAAGTCCCTCTCCAACATAATTATACCTAGGGATGCCTATGCCTGATATTTCCCACCTATAACATTGTCATGCTAACCTTGCAATATGGTGATCTAGCCCTATAGTGAAGCTAAATATCCTTATAACACATAAATCTAAGCCTAGGTTACATCCAATGTCACCCATACCTATCTATCTTGGTTGGCTAGATCTACAACCATTAGCCCTATCCCTCCATCATTTCTACCCACATATACCACTATATAGATCAGCTAGTACCAAGCCATATAATCATCTATGTAACCTACATCATATAGAGGGTCCCTAATAGGAAGCTTCATAAAACCACCATCTAGAACTAATAGGGTAAGCTAAGGCATTGACAACTGAACCTTTAAGTCCTACATCCTATATCATGGATGTGGACCCAGTACACCCTATAAAAAACCAAACTGGTGCCACACCAGTCAAATAGAATCAACTCAGCCTCACCCTCTCGATGGCCCACTATGCACCTACATAGTGATGGTCTACTTCTTTTAGCCTAGCTATATAGAGAACTATAGGTATGGTCTCCAAGTGAAGTCCCCAACTACCAATGCACCTAAGACACCTTTAAACCAATCAACACCTAGTGCCCCACCGTCTACCCTTGATGTAGCATAGTCATCTCTCCATCTCATAAAACCAATAGGGAAATCCAACTATGTGTACCTTACCTATGATAGTCCCATTGGCCTAAGAACTTAGATGTGCTCATAGGCCTAGTAATGAAGAATTAGGCCCATGTTGATACCATATCTCTAGTTGTGTCTAAATACCCATAACCCCCTATAAATCTGAACTAGGAAAATTGTGACCCAACCAAATACTATCCTCCCAAGCAAAAAATCCACCAATACACCTAGTAATACATAGGTAAACCTCCCACTACTTGAATATGAGAGCCCAAAACATGTAATAATAATCATCAACATAATCATCAATCTCTTCTCCTTTGGATATCTCTTATATAACCTTGTGTAGCTAAACCCTCCAAAATGCCACTAGACTTGGTCACTATCATCTCCATATAGATACTCAACATACTCAGCTTACTCCTACTTTATTTGGTATATCACCTCACCACGTAGTGGGATTTGAATGATCCTATGTACATCCTCTAGGAGAATAGTCATCTCCCCAGTCAGCATTAAGAATATATTAGCAGCAAGATCCCATCTCTCGATGAGTGTTATTATCATCGATGCATCTCTAGGAACATGTTTATAGTGCCTCATCTATCCTAACCCTACCTCCTCCATGTGTGCCTAATTATTTATGGTCATCCCCTAAGAAACATAAGGAAGATGTAGGACACATAGTTGTGCATCTAGATCTAATCTTGATCCTGTACCAAAATAAATATTGGGCTCAATTATTACTAAAAGGATTATCTACCCTACTTTTTTGATACTTGACCTATTCCCCTATCACTCCTACCCACCTATCTCACCCTAGATAAATTATTCCCCAATAACCTAAGATTAGATAATCAACCCATTGCCCTTACCTAACCATTAACCAAAACCCTAACCTTACTCTTAATCTAACCCTAACCTAATTGACTGAACCTTGAACCTTAATTCACTTTAACCCTAACCACGCCCTAAGAAGCTTATCTAAAACCTAACCATCAAACACCTAACCTTATAAACCTAAACAAACCCCCGCCCATTACCTTTACTCACTCCATTTAACCCTAACCAAACCATAAAAACACTTATAAAAAATCCTAGCCTATCATACCCAATCGTCGATGGTCATGTTGACCATGGATTGTTAGTGGCCCCTAATTCCTAGTTTGTTGACCATCAATAGTCAGACCTAACTATCAATGGTCACCTATGGGCATTCCATGGAAGAAACACCCAAAACCCCCAAAGGCAAATAAGAACACCCAGCATACACCAAACCTACTTATAACCTAGCCTCAATACCCTAACCACCTAGCATATTACCAAATTCACCCACCCAACCTATCAATTTACCATTTCACCCACCAATCTACCCAAAAACCTTAAAAACCTTACTTAGGGCATCTAGGCAAAATTGCACATTTTTAGACCTACCCACCCAAGCAAATTCAAAAATGCAAAAACATGCCTATTATAGTAATTTTAATGCACCTTTACCTCATTCTATGACCTCCTCCATGGTCTAATCTCATGATCAGGTGCCCAACCACATCTTCATGCTCCCTACATCCTTAACCCATGCAATTAACCCACTCACTTATGGCCAATAAACACTTACCACCTCAACAGTCACTCTCCTTGCACAACATTGAAATTGCTAGAGACAAAGTCAACAAGGCACAATATAAAAAATGCCAACACTTACTTTTGTTTTCTACTTTTACCTAACTAAATTTTTAGGGTTTCCCCTAATCATCAACAGTCAGGGTGACCATCGATGGTCACCATTTGGGGACCTTGACCATCGAATGTCAGGAAACCCTATAATACCCCATTTTTTTCACCTTCACCTACAAACTACCATTTATATCTAACTACACCCAACTTTACCTAATCTTGGTCATGCCCTACTCCCACCAACTTGACCACCTCATCACCTCACTATTAGTCTATTTTGGCCCATCTGGTATGCAATTTTATGACACTTATTACCTAGTATTTTGACCATAGTGACAATATTACCATATTGACCCATTTTGTATTTTGTACCACCTCACACATACCAATTTGATTGTGTCATATCAAGAGAACTTCTTACCTTAGACACTTGTGACACATGATCCAATTTTGTTTTCCATAGGAGCACTTCCTATCTTGGATACCCATTAGAAATACAAAAAATGCTTAGGAGACTTGTGTTTATGAGTGTCACCAACCACCACACCTATAGGTAGTTACATAGTTCACTTATAACTTGCCTACTTAACACTAACCCTTATTTTTACCAACCTTGGAAATTCTAGTTTTTATGCAATCTTAGCTATCGCACCCTTTTGTCATATTTTGTGCACAAGTTTGCATCTCAAATGCCTAACTTTATGTCACCACCTCATGACTCACCATCTACCACTTATCAAACCTATACCCATTTTAGATTTACCCCACTAACTCTTGGTTTGAGGGGGAACACCTCCTTCTAGTCTTAAGGTAACTAGACCCTTGACCTATTATTCATTTTCATTTTTTAGCTCGTTCATGTGAGATGCACAAAAAAAGGGGTAAAATGTAGAAACTAAAAATACACACACATGCATTTCTAAATGTCAAAAATCCCCTTGGACCTACCTAGGACCCCCTTTGGACCAACCTACATCTATCTAGCCTCACCAAACCCATCTATACCCAGTTTCACCAAGTTAAGTAAACTTGACCTTCAGGACCCTTTTCTTTTGGACCCTGACTGTCAATGATGAGGATGACTGTTGATGGGCAAAATCCGCCTCTTAACAAACAACATGCAAACTACCCACATTGCATTTCTAAATATATATTGTCTAATTCTATTTATGAGCCTTTGTATAGATTAATTATATTTATATGGCCCAATTACACCTTCACTTCCACCTCTTGCTTATGCCTATAAGAGAGAGAGGCCTAGGAGGTTAAAGGCATCTATAGTAATTATCAAGAGCTCAAGTATTCAAGAGTTTTATTTTGTAGGTCAATCAACATCATTAATGTTATCAAGCATCAGCCATCTTATTAGGAGATGACTTATTATTGCCTCTCAACCAAGCTCTCAACTACCTTTACTCTACCAAAATTAAGCTAGATTCCACCAATAGGCTAACTACATCAACCACCCTCCTAATTGACTTATGATAAGATAAGTACTCATTTATCAACATTCATATTCTTTAATTCCATTTCATAATCAATCTAGCCCTTGCCAAATTCCCAAAATCCATCTATGGGATCCTTTCATTCATCTATTTGTCAAACCTAGAATTTCAATGTCAATTGTCAATGGTCAACCTGATCATCAATGGTCACCTTAACCATCAACGATCACCCTAACCATTGATGGTCACCTATGGTAGTAAAAACTAGTAACCTATTTTCACCCACCTACACCCAGTCAAATCTATTTTTCTATGTTTTTGACTACTCATAGACCTCTTTCATATTTTTGAAGCATACCCTAACCCCTTAGCACTAGTATTAATTAGTTTTTCACTAGTTTGATCATTTATAGTCTATTTTTTTAAACAATAATTCTTGTGTTTAGTTTTAGTAATCTTCTTTAATTAATGCAAGTACCTTATTTCTAGTTTTATGAACTTGATTATTTGAAATGTGTAGATTGATAGCTGCTAAGGAAGCTCTCACTTCTAGGATCTAGTTATTGCTAGGCAATCCACCCAACTAGCTATCTAATAAAAAAGTTTGCTTTAGTGTTTTCTTATTTTTAGGTCTTCCTCCCAAGCCAAAGAGGATCTCTTCATAATATTTTGGTTCAGCATGTGCAAAACCAAACAAGTTTTTTAACCATACCTGTATCGAGTTTCTTTTCTTTTTTTCTTTAGAACTTAAGTGAAAATTTACATGAAACAAACCCTATCAACTTAGATGGTATAACATTCAAGTATCTTAAATAGAATTTTTGAAAATTATAAGCATCTTTCAACCCACCAGGGTTCCTTACTCTCTTCTCTATGATTTATATTATTCATTTTAGTTATGTTTTTTAGAGTTTGTACAATAATCTAGGTCCACTCTATCGACCTAGTTTTGTATATTATCTTCTATCTGGAAAACTAGGTTGACACTATTGATGTAGTTCTTTTTTAGACCCTTAATTTAGTAGTATAGTAACAACACTATCAAATCTATTCTATAATCTATGTATACACTTTAATCTGAACTGACATTGTATTATGTTTTAAATTTAGAATTAAAATTTATATGTTAGTAATTAGCTCACACTTTTACTTTGTAGTTGTTTGCATGCTTAGAATAGATCACATAGTCTATTTAGTTGATTTTTTAATATACCATTTAGTTTCACTATTTTTTATTTTATTTCACACACTACCAAATCACATAATATTAAAACATACTTAAACATTTGTCTACCCAAGGCCTACCTACTTGGATTTTATCACTAAGGGGGAAGCCAACTTATTTTTCTAGCCAAGTATAAATATGTGGTTAATGGTATATATTATCAAAGCCCCAGATGTCCTTATCATTATGGTGTGTGAAGTGAGCGGGTAGGCCCCAATACCAATCTAGTACCATTACCAACATAGATTATCTCACATCTTGACTTACATTACATTTTCATTTATTTATGATTTCTTTACCTTTATTTGACATGTTTGTCTTACATCTTGATTTTCATTTCACTTTTAGTCATTCATATTTTTCTTTATATTTTATTTGACATTCTTATCTTACATGGGGTTATTTGTCACTTACTTCCATATATTTGTCAAATTTTTATTGTATTGAAATTCCCCTTTGCCACTTATGTTTCCATGATTTATAACATGATTTATTGTGTTCTATAATCATTTATCATTCATTTACCATCATTTTGTCATTTATTTACCTTTAATATTCTATCCTTGCCTTCAAAGTCCTAATTTGCCAATTCTCCTAAAACCCTCATATTTTTGTCTCTACTAGCTCATTTTCACTACTATATGCCTATATTCCAAACATTTTGATTTTTTGCTCTTTTTAGCACTAATCTCTACATGTTAACCTAATGTTATTCATATTGAACACCTTCACTTATCTCATAGTCTTCTTCTTTATCTACAACACTAAGGTAAGTAAAGGTATGCATTTTTTTAAATTCTATCCTTAATTTTATCTTATTTGCTTCTCATTGCATTTTACTTAGCATCAACATTATGTGTTATCATGTTTTATTCCTAAAGCACCATCATTTATTGAACTTACATGACAAGTGATGGGGTTTGAGTGGTTCATATATATACACATAATATCTTTAAAATTTTATCATTTATAAATGTTCTCTATCTTTTAAGAACCCATCAAGTCTCAATCTCTCTAAGTTCATATCCTAATAGGTGCATCAAGAAAGGGGTGGTAAGACCATTGGTGCTTTGTAGGATTGTTGTCCATTTTTCCTCTTGATATCTACACACTTAGGTCCTAAAAACCATTCCCCTAAGCTCATTCTTCTCTCTTGCACACTCTTCTAGTCATTTTCCACCTTCATTAGCATTTCCCTAAATTGAATCCCATTTTGAAATTCAAGACTATGTTGGTTGTGTTGACCCTACATTATTTTTGACATCATCTTACATTGCTGACTTAGTTCATTATTCAGCATGTTTCATTATCAAATTCACTACTAGGTTGACTAGGTCCACCCTATCAGCCAAAAATTTAATAAGTGCTTATGGTTAAATCTACCTATATATACAAGTTTATTTCACCATTATTTTGAAAATATAAGAATAATTAATATCTATTTCCCTTCTACTTATAGACCATTCTACTTGAGGTGCAAGGTTAGGGTTTAATACTTTCTTTGGAGATATAGGTCCTATCTTGTGGAGAAGTCTTTTCGATGCATTGATAGATTGTGTAGCCTAGAGTTGATTTATCTTTGTCATCCTTACATATCAAAATAACATCTTGAAAATCACCTTAGATAAGGGAGAGTTTGAGAGTCGACAAGTTTGTCTTCAAGGGTAAGAATTCCTAACTTTGTTCCTCCTTTGTAAGAGTAGATAGATATGCATTTGTACTTCTCTTCCATGAATTAGGATTTTGAATACATTAACATGAGTATATGTATCTTATGCATGTTTATTTTTATTATTTATTAACCCCACTTGATGCCATAATCTTTGGTGAACACTAGATTAGAATTTACTTTAGTTATTATTAGTTTAGTGAATATAAAACATAGGACCTAGCTAGGGTTATTATGTGATTGTGCTTGAATAGAGTATTTAGACTCCTCCATATAATTATGTATTTTGATAAGAGATCCCCTAATGATAGGATCCTCCTACAAAAATTTCAAAATGCACAAATAATAGAGATTAATAGATCGAATTAAACTTGAAAGAACACTTGACAAGATTAAATTGATCATAGGCCACTTCAAGGGGAAACCTCCTTTGAGAAAGTTTAATATAATAATTTCATGGATGCCTTCATTGGCCTCAACACTTGATTATATATGAATTTTAATCTAAGAAAATACTACTTCATATGCATGTGGTATAAAACAAAATTCTCATGGGATGACTTGCAAAGCATATGCATCCATAACAAATACTATACTAACAAAGTAAAGAGAAGAGATATCATGAGTTCATAACATCTCCTCCCTCTTAGAAAAAGATTTGTCCTCAAAGCTTCAAATGTGGGAATTGGTGTTGAATCTAAAATAGTGGTTCCCATGTTACATCCTATGGTTGCATTCCATGCCATTGAATTAAAAATTCAATGATGGAGTGAGAGCGAAGTTAGCATGTACACCTATCCAAGATTGCATATGGCTCAAGAAGAATAGATCCTTAAATATCAAGTTCCTATAAAATAGTCTACACTTTGATGTTTGTGCCAAGAACTTTCTTCAAAAAAGAGACATGAAATATTGGGTGAACTCACAAAGAAGGTGGGAGTTCCAACTTGTAAGCAACTGACCCAATCTTCTAAAGAACCATATAGGGCCCATAGAATTTTGGAACTAGCTTATGACACCCATTGATTTTTAGAGAAGATTGATTGTATGGTTACAGTCAAAGAAAAACCATATCACCTACTTGAAAAATATACTTAGAATAGTGTTGATCAACCTCTTATTTCATTCAATTCTATGTCATATGAATATTGTCTTATAAGGTACAAAGAATCTGATCCTATGTTCAAAAAATATTATCAACCACTTGGACTAATGAACTATTGGGAGGTATTAACCACCATTCAGTGAGAGTCAACCACTTTGCCTGCTGATGTTGTTATTATGAAGTGAATTAATGAAAGGAGGTTTCCAAGAATTTTTTGACAATTTTAGTTTAGCCATCCATTTGAGGATGATATCTAGAACTCATCTTGAGTTGGGTGCAAGTGCAATGAAATAGTTATTTCTAAAAATGACTAGTGAAGGTTACATCATGATCTGAACCAATAGATAAAGGAATGCCATGAAGATGAAAAATTTAGTCCAAGAAAATTTTGGTGACTGTAGAGGTGGTATAAGGATGGCTGAGGGCACATAAATGACTATGTTTAGATAGGTGATCAACCACAACTAAGATCACCATTTTCCATCTATATTTAGGGAGCCCCTCAATAAAATCCATAGAAATATCGGTCCAAATCCTAGTAGGGATGGGTAAGGGTTCAAGCAACCCAGGGAGGAGTGTTGTTTCACCCTTATTACATTGACAAGTATCACATTTGACCACCATCTATTAAATTGAATTTTTCATCCCCTTCTAGAACAAGTTGCATCATGCCCACTCATAAATTTTGAGAAACCCTAAGTGCCCTATATAAGGATAAGTATAGAGTTCATAGAATACTACTTGTTGAAGATATGTGCTCTAAGGAAGTACCAAAAAACCCTTGTATCATAGAGAAGCACCATCTCATGAATAATGTGGTATAACAAAGGGATTAGTAGCCAACTATTGAATGATTTAAGATAATGAGGATTAATTAACATACCCATGTTTTACATCATCCAAACAATTTAGAATAGGCATAAAAGTGCTGAAATGGAAGCTTGATTCATGAATGTGCAAGATAAAACATCAATGACAATATTATCCTTACCCTTCTTATAAGTGATCTCATAGTCATAACCGATGAGTTTGACGACACATCTTTATTTTGATGGGGTGGAGACTTGTTGTTCCAATAAATATTTTAGACTCTAGTGATTAGTTTTGATGAAAAAATGATTCCCTAATTGGTATGGCTACCACTTCTATACTGCATGTAAACTGGACATCATTTCCTTCTCATGAGTAGAGAGCACTAAATTCTTACCAGAAAGGTCTTTTCTAGTGAATGAAATGGGGCATCCTTATTTAAGGAAAATAACACCAAGTCCATTACCACAAGCATCACTCTTGATAGTGAAGGTTTTGGTAAAATCTGGCATTTCTAGAATAGGGGTAGTACGCATAGATTGTTTTAATTCTTCAAATGCACACTCAGTAGCTGATGTCCAAGTAAAAGCATCCTTTTTTAACATATCTATCAAAAAAGATGCAATCTTTCCATAATTTTTGACAAACTTATGATAGTATCCAGTTAACCCCAAAAAACCATGGAGGCTCTTGAGTGTTTGAGGATGAGGCCAACTTGCCATGGCAAGTATGTTTTCAAGATCCACTTGAACCCCTTGGGATAAAACAATATGCTTAAGATACTCTACTTAGTTCTAGCCAAAATTACATGTGGATTGTTTTGCATAAAGATGATGCTCAGAGAGATGTTCTAGTACAAGCTCTAGATGTTAGAGATGCTTAGACCATGTTTGACTATAGATGAGGATATCATCAAAGAAGACCATAATGAATTTTCATAGGTAGGGATGAAATATTTTATTCATCAATGCCTATAATATTGAAGGAGCATTAGTGAGGCTAATGGGCATGACCAAAATCTCATAGTGGCCATCAACCGTGTAAAAATCTATCTTAGGGATATCATCCTCATGAAGCCAAATTTGGTGATATCCTGAGCAAAGATCTAACTTGGAGAAGAATTGAGCACCATGAAGCTCATCAAGAAGCTCATCAATAATAGGGATCATGAAATTATCCTTTATTTTGATGTGATTAAGTGCACAAAAATCAATACAAAGGTTCCATGACCCATATTTTTTTAGACAAGGAGAATTAGGGAGGAATATGGGCTAGTACTAGGATGAATAATGCCTTGCTTTAGTAAGTCTTTAATGAGTATCTCTATCTCAGTATTTTGTTGAAATGGGTAGAGATAAGGCTTGATGTTGGGAGGAATACTTCCAGGAAGGATCTAGATATGGCGTTCCTTTAGCCTTGAAGGTGGCAATCCCAATGGTTTAGAAAAAAACACTTTCATACCTTTGTAAAATGGTTTGTAGATCAGACGGAGTAGTAGAGACTGATGATGGTTTCATTTGAATAGAATTGAGTTGGGCAATGATGCCATGTGAATTCTTTTTAAGAAGATTTTCCATGTGATGTGAACTTATGATGTTGAGAGATCGTAATTGTAAGCCTTTCACTATGTGCTTTTGCCCATTATCTAAAAATAACATCCAAAGCTTAACAAAATACCATAAGATGGGTCAAAATGTGCATAGCCATTGGGCTCCCAAAACAACATCACATCCACCTAAAGGCAAGACAAACATGTTTTAGTGAAACTTATAATCTCTAATAGATATATCTATATTATGACACTTCCATTTGTAGGTAAGGTTCCCCCATTGGAAATCATGACTTCAAAGTTAGAGAAAGGATGGATAAAACAATCAACTTATTTGGTGATTCAGAGGTCAATAAAGTTATGAGTGCTACCTGAATCAATGAGTATTTTGAGCTAGAGATTCTTGAATTAACCTTTGACCCACATAGTTTGTGGGGTAGTGACTCCTACTAAGTCATGAAGAGATATCTTTAGTTTTTCTTCCTAAGAAGTAGATTCCATAATTGGTTGACCTTCTTCCTGATCATCTATTATATCTTGAGTATCTTCCTAATTATCAATTTTAGGTAGAGAGTTCACATCTAATAGGTATAACTTTTGCTTGACACATCAATGTCCTTAAGTGAATTTATCATCACAATTATAATAAAGTCTTTTTTGTCTATGGGTTTACATCTCTACTTCAATCAAACATTTGATAGGAGTGATTTTGGGGGTAGGCATTATGTGAGTGCATTATGGAGCTATATTTTTGAATGAAGCAAAAAAGTATTTGAATCATTATTGAGATTTGATCTTATCCTCTACAAACTTTTCCAACCCTAAGGATTTTATCATTGTGTTGGGCTAACACATTTTGAGCTCAAGTAGTATTGCATCCTTCAGTCCATTAATAAAACAACTCTTGAAAAACTCATCAGATAATCCCTCTATGTGATCATCCAATTTTTCAAATTTTATTTGATATTATCACAAAGTTCCTATTTGGTAAAGCTTAGTGAGTGCTCTAGTAAATTAATCAAAAGTAATAGGGCAAAACCATTGCAAAAGAAGGGTGAAGAAATCAGTCCACATGGGCTCGTCATGAGCCTTGGTATACCAATGATACCATTGAAGGGCTTAATGTTTCAAGTGAAAGGATGCAAGCGGGATTTTGTTGACATCAAAAGTATTATGCAAACTAATTTTTTTTTCTTGATAGATCCAACTAGTTGGATCTACACCATTAAATCAAGGAAAATTAATCTTTTTCCCATGAAAAGTGTTGGAAGAAGAAAACCTAGTGTCTGAAGAGGACTCTTGATGTCGTTTATTGTTCATTATGGTCTATTGAAGACTAAGGTTAAGAAGTTTTTTATCAAGCTATTTGATATGGTTCTTGAGGGTGGAAATTCCATCTTCCATGTTCTTTGTACCTATTTAGGTTACTATTATGACTTGAATTGTTTTTTTTGAAATGGGTAGGAAAACTAAAGTTGAGAAACATTTATTAAGAAAAGTTTTGAAATAAGATGAAAATAGAGGTGGTAAAGGGGGTTTTAATAATTTTTTAGCTTAGTGGGGGTATTATTGATGAAGATGAGGGAAAATTAGGGGTAAAAATGGAAAAATGAAAATATTTATCAAAGAGGGTCAAAAAAGTAGAAAGGTGAGAGGAACATGATGGAAATTTTTTGAGGCAAACAAACAAAAATAGAAGTTATGGCAAAACCCAAAAAAAGAGAAATTTGCAATTTATGGGAATCAAGAGTTGAATTGGGATATGGGACCTCAAGGTAGAAAATGTAGGGATGGAATTTTATGAATTTGGGTAAATTTTGAGGGTAAATGGGGCTAAAGATGGAGAGATATTACAAAAAATTTAATTTATTCTATTTTTTTGTTTCTATTTCTAGTTACTATTTTTATTGTTGGTTACTATGCTCTGTAAAAAACATCTCTAAGAATATGTTGAAATAAGTCTATATATTTGATATGGTGCTTTGGTGATACTCTACTGATATATTTGATACTAATTTGTGGATTATATTGGTATTTTCTAATACTCTACTGGTATTTCTAAAATTGATAAAAATAGACCTTAATTTTTAATGGTTTCCTAAAGATTTAGATAAATCACTCTAGCCACCAATTCCATCTAATCAAGTACGGATCTCTAGAAATTTTATAGCCACAAATATATCTCTCAGTGACAACTATTGGTTTTCCTCATGGATGGGAACTATGCAATTAGGAAGGGGTCATTGCCCATTTCACTAGAAATTTCTCTCAATGGGCTAGCTACTTTGGGTTTCCTATGTTACTCCTCACAATGATTTTTATGGAATTCACTCAAACACTTCTCACAATTACGTAGTTAAGTTTTACCCTAATCCAAAAAATATTATTGTGATGCAGGACAAATTTATACAATATGATAGAGTTAGGAATTTTTGAAAAAAATACTGTAAATAAATTATGCGTCAGAACAAACATTAATCTTTCTAAAAAAAATTTGTGGCCTTGGAAATTGATCTAATACTAGATGATAGGATCCTCCTACAATAATTTCAAAATGTATAAATTAAAAAAATTAACAGCTCAAATTAAACTTGAAAGAACACTTGAAAATAGTGAATTGATCGTAGACCACTTCAAGGGGGTAAACTCCTTTGAGAAAGCTCAATATAATAATTTTTTGGATGCCTTCATTAGCCTCAACACTTTCTTATATATGAATTCTAAACTAATCAATTACTACTTCATATGCATGTGGGATAAAACAAAATGCTCATGGGATGACTTACAAAGCATATGCATCCATATCAAATACTATAATAACAAAGTAAAGAGAAGAGATATCATAGGTTCATAACACCTATTCGGGTTTAGTGGATCCCCATATTGGTCATGTTCCTAATTATCTAATGTGTACCCAATTAGAATTGTATGGTATAATCTATCTTATCTGAGTTAGAGGGAGTGGACATCTCTTATGAAATAGAATTAGTCAAGGCCAACTAATGATATGTTAGATGTAGGTGGTCTATTTTTAAAAAGGAAGATAAGCTAGTGGTACATGAGAGGAAAAAATTCCAATATCAACCTCATGTACCATTCCCCAATCTATATCAATCCCCTTTTGATCAACCAACCCTTCCTCAAAATAGTGAGTCATATGAGTGCCAAAACCTTCCAAGTGACTCACAAGTCCACAATCCTTACCTAATTAGAAGTCTATTCAAGAGATAGTGTAAAATAAGGAGGAAGTGTATGTCGAGAGGGCTGAGTTTCATGGTTCAAATTAGACCTTACAAGGCCATCCCCTTCCCAATTATCATGAGGAGATCTATGATCAGTTGAGGCTTAACTTTGAAGCTCACCTAGCTAGATAAGTGGAAATTGCAAATGAGAACTTATCTCAGTCATTGGTAGTAGCAAAATCAATTAAATTTTAGGAGAAGATAAATTCATTCATTCTTCATGCTGTAACACATGTTTTTAGTGTCAAAATCCCAACTTGGATCCAAGTAGTGAAGTAATAGGGAAAGGTAGATGAGTCGATTATATACTAGTATGTTTAAGTGAAATACAAATATGAGATCATTAAATCTCCATCCCTCACTCCTCAATAGTCTAAGGCATTCCCATCATGGAGACACATTAAAGATAATATGTAGATTAAGAGGATGTGTAAGTTGTCAAAGGCAAGCAACTAAATTAAAATAATGAATCATGCATGACCTCTCTTCTAGAATTATTTGAAGGGTCTTCCATTCCACTCCTTGAAAATGAGCCTATACTTAAGGATATAAATGACTAAGTTCAAGTTGTGGTGGTAACTGTGAAGGTGATTTAAGTGATAAAGAAGAATAAATCACCATTGGGACACCTTTTGGGAATTGGACATATGAATCTGTCTTTCATAATGCAAAAGATGGAAAACTTAAAGAAGTTTCTTAGATGCAAGATGAATCATAAGAGGAAGAAATTTAAGTTGTCCAAGAAGAGGGTGAGTTCCAAGATCTCCTTGATGACATGGTAACTACTCTTTATCATGATAGTCTTGAGGAGTGTGAAAATGGATCATCTATTTAACTTTTAGCAATTACAAGATTAAAAAATAGCCTTCAAGAGTCTTTAAACATTCAATAAAAAGCATGTGTTGATGTTTAAGCTTATAATTTATTTGAATATAAATGACCCACTCTTTATTTCCAGGATGACTTTTTCAATGACCATGAGGTCCTAATAGTGGATGAGACATATAAGCATGACCATGATCACATGGAATATCAATAGGGTAATGAGGATCTTTGGAAGCAATACATAAACATTTTTAATGATTTTGAAACTCTTATAGGACTTACACCTCCTATGGGGAATATTGAGGATGATTTAATTATTGATATTATCAATTGTCATCCACAAGAGTAACAAACTCAAGATGATGAAAGTAAGGTTGAAATGTTTGCTAAATTAGTGCCTAAAGTTGAGATAAGTGAAGACACATTGACCTTTAATATGCCTCATGAGGCTCAAGATGTAAATCATGAAGGATTTTTTGATATGTGGTAGCCATTATTGGACACTTACAAAGAGGTTGAATACCTTGACAAGTCACTAAATTAGATAGAGTAGAATGAAGACACAAACCAAGTCATACCAACTAGGTTATCAAGATAATCACTACACGTGAGCATGAAAAATTAGGAATAATCCATGACTGAGTTAGAAATCAGACTATTCATGCAAAGTAGGCAAGTTGGGAATTAATATGACTAGATATTGGATTCACATAATGAACCCATACACCTAGGAATAGAGTGAAATAAGGTCCAATTGATCTTCTAAGAGGTTATGAGGATGTCAATATCTCTAAGTGAAAATTGAAGTTCTCATTCAATGAATAAAACCTGATTAGACACTAGTCATCATATGGTAAATTTACCTCATGATGCCATACTAATCAAAGGAGCTTCTCATTTGATCTTAGAGGAGAAACAAGTTGTGATCAGGTTAGTTGTTTATAATAGTTGTTGTCTTGCTTTCAATAAGTGTGTCATCACATGTATAGTGTGATAGTTGCCTTAGTTTCTTTGTGTCATATCTTGTTTCTTTCTTAGGTGTTAGGTGTTGTTAATTTTGGTTTTGCTTCCTTTTGATGTTGTTTCAATACTTGAGGGTGTTATCAAGTTCTAGATCTGATTGATAGTCTAAGGAGATGTTCATATAATTCATGACATCATGTATGATTTATGTCACTATCAAGCCTGAGATAATGGGTTCTCTTGACTAGTAGGTTGGTCACCTACTGTGAGTCTCCAAATATGTTGAAAATTTGGCCTCCCAGGATAATTGTCAATCCCTACAATCAAAAATTTCTTCCTAACACCCATCCAAGGTTGTACATTATGGTTTGCATACTTTGTGATGTCCTCTTTGGTCTCATTTTGAGCCTTTTAGCACTATTTAAAGTATCAAGTTCATACTAGACATTACTTGTAAGGATCATATGTCATGGTTATCTTGGGTCCTTAGGTGATGTGATAGTTATCATGGTGGTCCTTGAGTGAGGGTAAGAGTGTCAAAGTCATTTTTATGTATATATAATATCTTAAGCATGGTTTGATAAAGTTAAGATTTGTTAGCAAGATTTAAGGTAATTTTGAAATTTTAAGGTTTCTAATTCTCCTAGGATTCAAGCCTATTTTAACCATTTTATCAAATAAAGACCTTTTCAACAAGATGGAAAAGATAAATAAACCTTGTATAATTCATAACATGAGGTGGGAGAAATAGTCGAGGTCATTCTCCATGGTCTACCAATTCAAACTTGTTTTAATCTTTCATAAACACTTCAACTCATCAAATAACCCTTAAAACGCCTCATATTAGTCACATTGTATTATAAAAATTTGTGTAAGGGGTGTTTAGGTGTCTCATATTATTATAATGGTCTTAAAACTATCCCATTCCCATCTTATAGTCATATAAATATGATTCATGTGCATAAGAGGGTCTTTTTGAAGCCAAACCCACCTTTAGTCCACCATATGGGTCCCATACGTGTGGAGATGTGGGATTTTAGCTTCCCTAGTTATACCATAGGTTTTTAAATGTTGTTTAACTTGTATGTTTTCCTCATCTCATCCTCTAATGACATTTCAAATTCTAAAACTTGAGAAAATGAAGGAAAGTTGTAGGTTGTATGTGCTTTCAAACTTATATGGATCTATACAGTATGACCATGATCAGAGGGAGTCATAAACCTATATAAGGGACTTGGTTTAGACACCATGTCATGAAATATAGGACTTTCAAGGTTAGAAAGGTAAAAAACCTTTCGACTTCTTCCATCGAGCTCTTTAGTAGCCTTGGACAAGCTTTCAGGTTTCTTCTTAGTCTGTACAGGAGAGAGAAGGTGAAGATATAAGACTTTAGGTAGTGGGATGGTGTCTCATGACCTTTTATTTCTTGGAATTAGTATAAAAATTCATGACCTATGATTTATGAACAATGGATAAGAATATAGGTAGTCAAAGTTGCCTTTTTATTTGTGTAGGTGTCCAAATTTTAATAGTTTGGGTGCATTCTTAAAGTGGTTTTAATAATCAATGTTTGTATGTGTCTTTTAGGGAACCTCATAATCCATCCCCATTATTCCCCATTATTGGTTCACACATGTGATCCCTAAAGAGTAATAAAATATTCAAAATGTCATAGGTGCATGATACATACTATGTTGTTTATTGTTATAGAGTCTTCAAGGCATGATAATTGAATAAAATGATAGTTTTGGGTTATGTGATGGTTTCTTGGAGTCAACTTAAGTTTTTTGTCCTACCAAACACAACTAAACCATCATATTACTAGAGAGCCCCTTCAAGCCTTATCTATAATGGTGACTTTCATCCATGTAATGTAGTCTCCTTTACAAAGTGAAAGTAGGGTACTTGTAGAGATTCATTAGGTTGTTTTAAAGGCACAGACATAAGATCCATATTTGATCCATTCTCTATATTTTTGCCTCATATTAATCATTTCCCTATACTAAAAACCATCCTCACCCTCAACCTATTATGTAAAGATATGCTCTCATAGTCACATCATGCTTATGGTGTAGACTACAAAATAGACTATTGACTAATAAGATGGGACCTAGAAAGTGAGGAAGGTATTAAAGAGCCTTCTAGAGTAATAATGACCTATTAATAATTATGGGAGATTTAAAGAGTATAGTTAGATAGAGACTAACTTCATCAACTCACCAAGGAGATAACTCAGTAAAGACTTCTACTTCATCCACATAGGACTACAATGGAAAGTGTTGGTATGGTGTTTTCATTGATGTCAATCCAATGTCATTAATGTCAAAGTTTGTTATCATTGATGTCTATATGATCATGGTGTCTAGATGAGAAAGGTTAGTTGGTAGTGTAGGTTGTGACAAGCTTATGATCATTGAAGATATGTAGTGATTAACATGAGAGATAAAGTTATAGGTTAAGTGTCTCATATTTTCTTGGTTGATGTTTTATTAAGTTCATGACATGGAAGGAATAGTCCAAGGCATCAAGGTGTCTTACAATGCCTTGTTCAGACCTTGTGAGAAGATATGTGAAAATGCATGGTGAGTGGTTTTTGAGGTATGAGATTGTATGCCTTATATGACAAGGAATCCAAGAAACCTAATGTATCTATGTTGAGAGAGAATTTGAAGTATTGACAAGTCATCAAAAATTTTGACAACACCTTTTTGGAAAAGTTTTGAAGACTTGACATGGAACACAATGAGCTATAAAGATCCTTAGTTGAGCTCTGAAGATATGCATGAGAAAATTTGAAGATACTCCATTGAGATACAAAGTTATTCTATTGAAGCTTCAAATAAGAGCCTATATGAGGTTTTTTGAGTTTATACGTGAGGTTTTGAGATCTTTGATAATGGTTAGATGGTCAGCTTGAAGACCTATTGTGACTTATAGGTCAAAGGCCTAGAGAGTAAAGAGAGAGATGATGTCCAAATGGGGTATCAAGATCAGTTTATAAGGTAATTGTGAGTATGTGTTCATTTATATAGGTATTTAATCTATGCTTCAAGTATTTTGACCAAGTTTCATGTCAAAAGTTAAAGGTTAAGGTAAGAAAAAGTGTTTTGAGGTCTCTTGAGTGCATAAAATTTAGAATACTCTACTTGATAAGGTTTTTTACGTTTTCATTGGCATGTGAAAAGTATGCATGAGGACCTAATACTTTCATGGTATATGGGTAATGTTACTATCTTAAATTTCTAAGTATTGGTTTTTTTAATGAGGGGATAAGATTTATAAATGATCATTAAGATTGAAAGATGGTTTAAACCCTTAAAGAACCCTAACTTAGACCCAATGTAAAATACATTATTCTAAAGTTCCCATAATTTTTTGGTATGGATATAAAAGTGATTATAGGTTGTATTAAACTCTCTTAGGCACCTCTAGGTGTGATTGATTTCTCAAGTGAGTGAGTAGACCCTATAGGAAAGTACTTGTTTCTTGGAAATTTATTGTAGTAAACAGAGTTGACCAAGTAAAATTATTAAAATGGATGGAGGTAAAATTTTGAGGCTTTTATTTTGTGTCCATGGTGATTTTTATGTATTTTCTATCATTTATTTATGCTAAATTGGTCATACAAA
Source organism: Torreya grandis (assembly GCA_037957365.1). NCBI lineage: Eukaryota > Viridiplantae > Streptophyta > Pinopsida > Cupressales > Taxaceae > Torreya > Torreya grandis. Next base: position 6,267,409 of record JARHVA010000220.1, read on the forward strand.
TTGACCAATCGCTAACAGACTTAGTGGTTTAGACAATGAAAAAAATAAGCATAAGTGAGAAAGTTATTAGGGAGGTGATATCATGGATTAGGGATAAATAAAATCACATGAATATTTTTTTTAGTAACTAAAATACATTTTCATGTTGGATATAATTTTTGGAGGCTAGTGGATATGATGAAAATGTTACTCATAATTTGACCTGTCTAGTGAAGATGAGATAGTGAAGGTGCAAGGTTGCGAGATTGGTCAGCAAGACAAATATTGACATATGACCATGTTATATAACTAGTTAATAATGATAATATATGGTAATTCACATGCATCAAGATATTTATAATGTATCTACATATGTTTTTAAATTCAAAATCACCTTGACTGGTTTTCAAGGTAAATTGGCAGTTTTGGGTAAGCAAGTTGTAGTGATAGGTTTGAGACTCTAAGTTGATATATATAACTAAAATAATTATATATTTTTTACTTTATTTATCTATCCATGATTTACATAATATTGTAATTTAGTGTGATAGGTTGGAACATTGAATTCAAAATGGCTTGTTTGGCTGTGTAAGGATTGTGAGAGAGAAAGTCAATAAATTGGTCTACAAAACCAATAGTTGCCATTAGAACTTGTGATCTATGTATTATATTTTTTTATTATGATGTTTTATAATAATGTTAATTCATTAATTTTTTTTTTTCTCAAATGTAATAAGTTCAAGTTTTTGTGACTATGTTTTGAGGCTAGTTGGTAGTTTAGAGTAAGCATCTTGCAGAGAAGAGTTTGAGCATGTATACCTTGAGTTGAAGGATATAATTAAGTTTGTGACGAAAAAAAGTTCATAATTTTTATATAAGTGTGATTTTTTCCATTTTTTTTTTGTAAAATTTATGCTTATGATTCAATTATTCAAGACAAATTTTTTATGTATGCACAGGCCTAATGTGAACAATGTTTTGAGAAGAGGTTCAAGTAGTAACTGGTCCTAAAAGGTTTTTTGGAGATAAATTTAACTTTTATAAGGTATATTCTAGTTTAATATAATGTTTTACTATTGTATTTAGAGTTTATAATAGTTTGAAGAAAGACAAAGTATAATGTGCTTTAATGAAGGCCTAAACAAACTAGGTCTCCTTAAGACCTAAAAGAGATTTTGGTCTATTAAGATATGTCTGACCTAATGTACTAGTTGATTTGTATTTATAAAGTTTCATAATAATTATATAAAATTTTATTTAATTTTAAAATTCTATATGTTCTACCAAGGTGTATGAGAGTAAGAGACTAGTATAAGTACAAAGCAATTTTAGGCCTATTTGTGAGAGTTTTATTAAGAGTGTGTGTAAGTGAATAAAAGAGCACAAAGATAAGTAAAAAGAGGTCATGTGGAATATAAAATTGGTATAATTAATATATAATATAATGTATTAATATTAGTATCAAGGTCATATGACCTAATCAAGTCAATAAGAGGGCTACTTGAGAAAAGAAGGCTAAAGGCCAATTTGAGAGGAATAAAAGTGTGTGAAGAGTTAAAGAAGAGGACCATCATATATTTAAGATTTAAAAAAGGACAAAGAGGATTATATTATCATTATATAACGTTTTCATAGATGATAAGAGGTGTATTAGAGGCCTGAATATGTTGATAAGGCTATGATGAGGTAGCTAATGTGTAGAAAGAGTAGATATAAGATTGAGTATGACATTGATGTCATAGAGAGCATAAGAAAGAGAGAGATCAGAATAAGACCATCATCAACCATTGATAATCATAAAGGAAAAGGTTTAAAAATTATTTGTGACTAAGTGGGTTTTGATTCATCATAGTGTTGATTGAGTGGGTGCTTGATCAACAACAGGGTTTGTGCCTCCTATCAAGTTGGTTCTTGCTAAAGCTAAGTGTGTACTCTTTCTTGGGTTGGTGCTCAGCTAAATATTAATTAATTGATTTATAAGACTATTTATCAAGTATTTATTTTAGTGGGTTTTATCCACCATGAGGGTTTCCCACCTATATGATGTGTCATGGTTATTTATACATTACTTTGGTTGATTAATGCTTTATTAATGCTTATGTAAATTGGGTTGATATTGATTGATGAATGGTAATGAATTAATGATGAATTGAAATTAAAAGAGTATTAAGGAAATTTATTCACCCCCTCTTATTGCTTATGCTTCCAGTAATTGGTATCAAAGCCTAGTCCTTTGAGATAGGCATAATAGCCTAAAGGTGATCCTAAGAGGCACAATATTGGATTATGATGATGATAGTGTTTATCATAGTAATGATGGTCTAAAAAATAATGATGGTACTAAAATAGTTGACTGAGAAGAAAAAGGATGGTAAGGTGAGTCATGATCAAATCATAAACCAATGTGGGTTGCTTGATTCTATAGAACATAAGTCATATTTGATACAATGTCAATAATATTCTTTACCAACTTAGAAGGATTATGTAGAAGCCAATCAAAATTCAAACCTAAGTTGGCAGTCAAGCATATAAGGATGTTGAAGAACACTTAGTCTTGTGAGAGTATGGAGATCTAGGAATCTCATAAATTTATTTTGTTTTAATGTCTTATGAAAGAAGTGACTCCATTAGGTTTAACGGAGACACTCATCATAAATTAGAAGCATGGTGGATGCTTGTTTGAGCCCTGATAGGTGTTGCCTAGGTATGAAGATATGTTAAATTTTATTGAATCTAAGATAGAAGTGTAGTATTTTGTCATATTGAGAGGTTAGTTTTTGGTATTGGTACCAAGGTGATTGATCTATAATGGTGATGGTCTATGTGTACTATTGATTAATATGTTGATCAAGTTGTAAAGACAAAGGGGGAGCATGATTTCTGAGATATTTCATGAGCTAGTTATGAGAGAAAATTGATTTCTTTGATTACCTTGAGGTTATGGGGGATTAAGGCACATTTTGTATTATCTCAATTTGCATATCATGAAGATAACAAGTTATGACAAATGTTTGTCATAGTAAAAAATGTAAGTGCAGACCTAGTTGATAGATTGATGCAAGGAAGATGTCATTATGATGTCTATGTCATGATGTCTTGAGGAACATGAAGGAGATATATTGATGAAAGAATAAAATATGAGATATCATATGGACATGACATGAGTGATATTTTCTCTATCATTTATGACTAGATTGTTCTCTTGGAAAAATATATTTGAGTGCAAAAATACCTAATTGACATAAATGACAAACATTGATTACTAAGATGTTTTATATTGATAATAATTGAATATGATTTCTCTAAGAATCTGAATATGACCTTTGGTTCATGTATAAGATATCTATATGCTTATTATGCCTTGGTTGTGTGAGGTGAATGTGATCAAGCAAGAAAAGGTCTAATCAACCATAAATTAAGTTCCAAGAAGAGATAACATCAACTCAGGGGGAGTTAATCAGGTAATTCATGCGCTTCAAGATTAGGTGTGTAGTATAAAAAGGTATGCAAAATCATGAAGAAAATTTGGACATTATTCATATATATGGTATTAAGGTGCATAAAGGAAGGTAAGTAGTCTTTTATACCTAAGACAATTTGAATAATATCTTTGTTAGATAGGAATAAATGAGATAACATAGTGAGTTTGAGTCATATCAGTCATGTTAAAGACAAGATGTATGGTTTTATAATTTGAGTTCATTTAGAGGAAGTATGCATGATGTAAGGGGGATCATGTTCCTATGATGCTTCATAACCTATGTTTAAATAAGGTGTGTTTCCAAATATATGTTTTTAGAAGACCCTTTTTCATTAATGTCAAAGGGTGAGAAAGTTCAAAAAAGGAAGGTTGACGAGTTTAGATAAGATGTGAGTGATTAATGATAAGATTGTAGAATGTTTTACCATCAATGATAAAGGGGGTGTTTATTGGAATAGTTTTGTCATTGATGTCAATATGATTTCATTACTTTCAAAATGTGTTATCATTGATGTATATATGAGCATGGTGTCTAGATGAGCAAGGTTAGTTGGTAGTGTAGGTTGTGACAAGCTTAGAGAATTGAAGATATGTAGTGATAGCCATGAGAGAGAAAGGTATAGGTTAAAGTGTCTTATATCTACTTGGTTGATTTTATGTTAAGGTCATTACATGGAAGGAATAGGTTAAGGTATTAAGTTGTCTTGCAAAGCTTTATCTAGACCTTGTGAGAAGATAGGTGAAGATGCATAGTGAGTGGTTTGTGAGGTATGAGCTTATATGTCTGATATGAAAAGGAAGATAGGAAACCTAATGTATATTTTTTGAGAAAGAATTTGAATGCTTTATAATTCATCAATAGTTTTAGAAACTCTTTTTTGGAAATATTTTTGAATACTCGACATAGAACATAGTAAGCTAAAAAAATCCTTAGCTGAGATCCAAAGATCTATGTAAGTAGCTCCAAAGATGCTCCATCAAGATACAAAGATGTTATATTAAATCTCAAAATAAAAGGATATATGAGGTTGTTTGATATTTTACATGAGGTGTTGATAACTTTGACAATGGTTAGAAGGTTAGCTTCAAGACCTATTGTGACTTATAGGTCAAAGACCTAGAGAGCAAAGAGAGAGATGGTGGCTAGATGAGGTATCAAGATCAGTTTACAAGGAAAGTGTGAGTATGTGTGCATTAACATAGGTATTTAATGTTGTTTCAAGTATGTTTACCAAATTTCATGTCAAAATTTCAAGGTTAAGAAAAGAAAAAATGTTTCGAGGTCTCTTGAGTGCACAAAATATAAAATAGTCTACCTAAGAAAGTTTTTCAAGTACTCATTGGAACATGAAAATTATACATGAGGACCTAATACTTTCATGGTATATTTGGAAGGGTACCAGCTAAAATTTACAAGAATAGGTTTTTTTAATTAGGGGCTAAGATTTATTAATGATTGTTAAGACTGAAAGACAATTTAAACCCTCAAAGAACCCTAACTTAGACTTGATGTAAAAGATATTATTATAATTGGAATATAATGGTTTGTTATGGATATAAAAGTTATTTTAGGTTGAACTTAACTCTCTCAATCACCTCCAAGGGTGATTTGTTTCTTAGGTGAGTGAGCAGACCCTATAAGAAAGTGATTATTTTTAGGCAATTTGTTGTAGCAGACATAGTTGACCAGGTCAAAGTATAAAAATGGATGGAGTTCAAAGTGTGAGACTTTTAGTTTGTTTCCATGGTGGTTTATATTTAGGTTATATCATTTATATATTTTAAACCAGTCATACAAGTTGACTAATCACTAACAAACCTAGTGGTGAAAATAATGAGAAAACTAGGCAGAAGTGAGAAAGTGATTAGGAAGGTGTTGTCATGGATTAAGAATGAATCCAAGTGCATGAATATGTTTTTTATTAACTTTAATACATTTTAATTTTGGATATAAGTTTTGGAGTTTATTTTATATGATCAAAATGTTGCTCATAACTTGACCTGTTAAGTGATGATGAGATAATGAAGGTGCAAGGTTATGAGATTGGTCTACAAGACCAATATTGAGAGATGACAATTTTAAATACTTATATAATAATTATATAATTATAATATATGATCATTTACATGCATTATGACCTTTTTAGTGTGTCTAAATAGGTGTTGAAATTCAAACTCACCATGACTGGTCTTCAAGGCAAATTGGTAGTTTTGCGTAAGCAGGTTGCAAAAATGGGTTTCTATGCCATGAGTTGATATATATAATTCACATAATTATGTTTTTAATTAATTTAATTATATATAAATCATTTTTATAATCTTTTAATATAGTGTAAAATGTTGTAACATTGATGCCAAAATGGCTTATCTAGCTGTGTAAGGACTGTGAGAGAGAAGGTCAATAATTGGTTTGCAAGACCAATATTTTCCACTAGAACTTATGATATATTTATTTTAGGTTGTTATAAGGAATTTTTAGAATAATTTTATTAATTTTAATTCATTTATTTTGTTTCTAATGTTTAATAAGTTAAGGTTTTCATGACTGTATTTTGAGGCTAGTTGTCAATTCAAAGTAAACATCTTACAGAGAAGAGTTTGAGGCTGTATACCTTGAGTTTAAGTGTATAAATTTTTTTTGGGATGATATCAAGGTAATTATTTTTATGTAAGTTTTATTTATTTCCATATTTTTTTGGAAAAATTATGCTTATGCTTCAGTTGTTTAAGATAGATTTTTGTGAACAATGTTTTCAGATGAGGTTCAAGTAGTAGTTGGACCTAAAAGGTGTTGTGGAATTGAATTAAAGTTATATAATGTATATTTTAGTTTAATATGATGATTTAATACTTTATTTGGATTTTTTAAGAGTTTAAATAAAGACAAAGTGTAACATGCTCTAATGAAGGCCTAACAAATTAGGTCTCCTTAAGACCTAAATGGGAATTTGGTGTATTAAGCTATGGCTGACCTAATGTATTGGTTGATTCATGTTTTTAACGTGTCCTAATACCTATTTTAATGTTAATAAAAGTTTAAAAGTGTTTATTCCAACCAAGGTGTATGAGATCAAAATACTATTATAAGTACAAGGCAATTTTAGGCCTATTTATAGGAGTTGAGTAAAAGTGTGTCTAAGTGAATAAAAGAGAAAAAATATGATCAAAATGAAGTTGTGTGGACCATAATATGGATATTATTAATATATAATAGAATTTATGGATGTTATTATCAAGGTCATATGACCTAATCAAGTCAAGAAGAGGGTTAGTTGAGTGTAGAAAGCTAGAGGCCAGTTTAAGAGGAATAAAAGTGTGTGAAGAGCTAAAAAAGAGGACCATCATCTATTGAAGATTATAAAAATAAAAAATAAGAGTATATTATAATTATATTAGGTTTTCATAGATAAGTATAGGTTTATTAGAGTTTTAAATATATTGATAAGGCCATGATGAGGTGCTAATGTGTAGAGATAGCAGATAGAAGATTGAGTATGACATTGATGTCATAAAGAGATGAAGAAAGAGAGAGCAGAAGAAGAATATAATCAAGTGTTGATAAGTATCAAATAAAATATGAACAAATCATTAGTGGTTGTGTCAGTGCTGAGTCATCATAGTTTTTATTAATTGGGTGATTGATCAACAAGGGGGTTGGTGCTTCCTAGCAAGTTCTTACTTGCTAAAGCAAAGAAAGTTCATAGTGAATTAGGTATGGTGATACTTTATGGATTGGTGATATCTAAATATTTATTCATTTCTTTATAATATTTTTTATTAAAGACTTTTTTCAATGGGTCTTATCCTGCATGAGGGTTTCTCACCTATATGATGTGTTATGGTTGTTTATGCATTGCTCTAGTTGATTAATGATTTATTCATGATTATGTACATTGGGTTGATATTTATTGATTAATGTTAATGAATGAATGATGACATTCAAGTAAAAGAGTATTAATGGCAATGATTCACCCCCCTCTCAATGATTGTGATTCCAACAACAAGATTGAATAATCATTTATGATGTGATGAAGTTGAAAAGATTCAAAGGGTAAAAAGAGAAATAAATGGTCATCAACATGTTTTTGTCTCAAGGAAACAAGGGAACACTAAATCATCCCTTAATGGACTCACTCAACTAATATGGCAACTTTTACCCACATGCCTGAATATAGAAATAAATCAAGTTAAACACAAGAGCCTATTTTAAGGAGATTGAATATGTATGACGTGAAAATACTTTGGAAATCCATGGTATAAATGAGAGAGTTGTGAATAGTAGATAAGTTGTAATGAAAGATAAAAAATTAGGTCTTCATCTCACACATAGTCAAGAGTATAAAAGTAAACACATATAAATGACTAGATAGAGAATATGTGTGTAGAGGAGCCAATCTTTGGGGTTAGATAAAGTATAGGAAGAATGAGGGAAGCATTGTAGAATTTTTAAAAAAGTTAAGTGGGGTTGTAGAGGACTCACTTGAAGAAGAAATCACACTTTCATATCTCACATAGACAATAGATTAGGACTGTGTTCTACAAATAGTGATAGAGGTCAAGTGGCTAAGTTGGAAGTAGTTAGTATGTATTGAAAGTATAAAAGAATGATAAACCTATGTTTATAAATATCAACATCACTTTAGAGTGATAAAAAAATAACTAACTTACCCACACTTACAGACAGTCAAGTCACAAGACTACTACCTATAGGTAGGGTCACATTAGAGAGCTAAAGCATGGAACCCTACATAGGGATAATGTGTAGAGAAGAAAATAAGAGCCTATGACTAGTTTTATTAAGGATATAAACCTAAAATTAACCCTTTGTCCCTTTGAGATAGGAAATAAAAGGTTTAATATTTAGGCATGTACCTAAAAATGGAATACATCTTCATTTTTAGGGTGTTGGAGTATTGAAACCATACAAAAAGGTAGTTTGAAAGACATAAAATGGTTTCCAAGAGGTAAAGGTCTTATGTTGAAGAAAGAAGACACTAAAACCAAGCATTAGGGATGATGAAGCCTAGTTATACATAAACCCAATGCTGACTATAGATAGAGATTACGGAATAGGGTTACACAAAGGGTATTGTCAAACCTTGAGAGATAATATTACATTAATTTTCCCAACTCCATAAACATAATAAATAATATGAGACATAGAATCTGCTATAGGTCTTTAGAAGCAACTCTCAATCACTAAGGCTGGGAAGTGAACTATTAGGTATATCTATAAGATAATGGTGAAGAGATGGTGATTTGACTAGATGAGGGAAAGTGAAAGGTTTGGAAATATATTGGAAAATTGAGATATGATGATGCTAAGGTCTCAAATCCACCTACAAGTGGCCTATTGTCCTAAAACTCAGTTTAGACTTACAAGGCCTAAAGCCATCCTTATGCCTCAAGACCCCATCTCTACCTTGTGACATATCCAATCCCTCCCAAACAATTTGAGATATATGAGAAGACATATGAGGATGTTTTAGGGTCTAAGAAAGATGTTGAGGACAAATTAAGGTAAGAAAGTATCAGGTTCAATCATATCACCCCTCTCAAACTCCATTATACTAGTTTGTCACCTTGAGTTACATATTTCAATGCTCATATCTCACCAATGGTACTCAATCATACTAATCTTAGGATGATTTTGGGAACAATAGGTACTCAACATCCATGGATGAAAGATTTATATTAGGGAGCCTATCTTTATGAACCATCACTAAGACTATCAACCCACCTAAAATGATTTCAAGGAGCTCAAGGCCTACCAAATTTTAGTCATATCTAATCATATGGTCTACATGGGATAAATATACCTTTAGGATATTTTAAGGGTTATATGGGATAGATTTTCATGCTAAAAGGCTTTTGTTTACATGTCTATAATCTATGAACCATCATTAAGATGGTAGACCTCCAAAACCCTACATAAACCCTAATAAAGACCTAATGGATTAAAAAATGATATATTTACATTTAGATACATTTAAATGGTCCTAAAAAATCCTTTAAATCATTGTCCACTTTGAGGGTGTCTCACCCATCATACTAGTCTATATGAATGGTTATATAGACCCTAAAAAAAACACTATTTTACATGGTTTAGTGATGTTTTCAAGATTTAGAACTTGGTAAAACGTTAAAAATCATGGAATAGGGTATTTTTAAGAATATTTATCCTTTCCAAGTCACCAAATGATCACAATTATTACTAAAAATGCCTCTACAAGTCTTCACCAAATAGGCAATCTAGAAGAGCTAGTAAGAGGTGGACTAATCACCTAAGTCAGATACAATTATAGGTTTACAATATGGTAAAGGTTTATGTCATGATTTTAAACATTTGATCAAATCTAAAAAATACTCATTCACTTTTTTTTAAGTTCCTATTCAGGTTTCATGGCCACCTAAACAACAACCACTAAGAAACTAGGCCTAGTTACCTAGTAGGCCTACTTGGCCAACTAAAGATGATGCTCTTGGGAATAAAGGGGTTGCTACATGAGTTAATGTAGGGAAATTAAACTCATATAACTATCTCATTTATATTATTATGGCACTTTTCATGGCCATTATTAAGGAAAGGGATGTTTTCAAGCCTAGTCAACATCCAAGGAGAAGCGTAGGTTACTTAATGACTCATGGCTAATTGAAGTATTATGCACATTTATAACTATCAAGAGGGAGAGTGATTGACCAAAGTAGCATGGAAATTCCTTAAATTTCATCAATTTTTTAAACTATCCTACACCACTCCACCTTAATTCCATGCACCTCATTGAAGATCACCAACCATAGAGGTAGTGCATGAAGGGAGTCATGAGGGCTATTATAACTATTATATGAGTGGATTATGGTCATTAATGACCTACACATGTCATATCCATGAAATATTTACCCATCTCACCTTTTCATTCTTCTATATATTGAGTCTTTTAGGCTAATGTAATCATCCATCAGTTGGGTATGAGGAAACTCTGCCTAGATTTGTATCTTGTAAACCTCTTGAACTAATATATAGACTATTAAATTTTATTCATGTTAGATTATAATTTATTATCTTTTTATTTGATATTCATAAGTGGTAGATATTCTCCCTTTGTAGGTCCTTATCTCACTTGGATGCTAGTACATGTTATATGTAGGTTATAAGTGTGGAGAAGTGTTGGTGAGTGATCTTAGATTGGAACCTAATTAGTAAGTGTCTTGAACTAGACCCCCCTTTCATGGTCCTCATGTTCTATCCACATATCATAGCCTATATGTGAAATACTATTTCCTAGACACTTTTGAAGATATTAGTTTAGTTTCTTGTTTGGTTAGTTAGTTTTATTTGAGGTCAAATCGAGTTGATATTCACATTGGTGCATCACCTCAAGTACAATAGGTTTCATTTCATGCATTTAAATATCCATTTTCACCCCAATGGTTAGTAGGTTTTAGGATTTGAGGTTAATGGATTCACCAAGGGAGCTAGCCCCATAAACTAGAGGTTTAGCCTAGCCATAGGTCACCCACAACCTTGGGCTAATCCTATGTTACCCCAAAATTTGAGGTAGGCCTAAACAACTTCCTCCTAGGGTGCAATTTGGAGTGTTAACACCTCCTTTAATTGAGGTTTCACTTATAATTATGCACGCATTTCATCCAATAAGGGTGTCTAACCATGTGAATGATGCTATTTTGTCCCCTAAAATTCCATCAATACCATCAATTATGCCTTCGAAGGTCTTCATTAATACCATAATGCCATTATAAAATCGTTTCATATGAAAAATGGTGTATTTTATAAGTTAAATGCTTTTATTCACCACTAAAGGGGACCAAACATGGGAAATAATGAATTTTCACCTTCCCTCAACCCATACTCTTTGTTTTCAACACATTTTGTACCCTCATTTTCCTCTTATACATCAATAACATTTAAAGATCTAAAAACCTGAGAAAATTCAAAAAAGTGGTGTTTTTTAGGTGTTTTCAAGCATGTATAGATCTTTATAGTATAGTCATGGTAAAAAAATGTTAGTTATTTTTAGAGGTAACTTAGTTTAGACATAATGTAATATAATCCATGAGTTTTAAGTAAAAAAAGGTCAAAAACTAACCCCTCCTCTCCATCATCCTCCTTGGTAACCATGGATAGCCTCTCAAGTTAATGATTATTATAGATAGGAGTTATAATATGGTGACTTGATATCTTATGATTTATGAACAATGGTTAAGGACCTAAGGTAGTCAAACTAGTCTTATACATCCACACAAGTTTAGTATTAGAATGGTTTTAATGCATTTCTAACCTACTTAAAGAAAATAGTTCTTGTGTATGTCTTATACAAGCCTTCAAGGTCATTCTATTTCATCTCAAACTCAAAATCCACACATGTGAGTCCATGGGATTAATAAAACTCTAGGTTTTCATAAGTTACAAATTATAGGAAATGTTTTCTTGATGATGGACATTCAATGCATATATCTCAAAATGAGCAGTTGTTTGAGGTTAAATTATGGTTTCTTGGAATAATTCAAGTATTATTGAATCCTTAACACAGTGGATCATAAAATGAACCTTAAACTCCTTCAATATCCTACCATCAAATGGGACTACTTGTGTAGTTGACCTTCAAGGCAAATGTAAATTGAGATTTTCATGCTGATGACTATTGAAGATTATTAGAACACTATGGAGCATGTAGAGGTGTTGTGTTCATGTGAAAGAGTCCCTCCTTCATAATTAACATGAATCCTCATGGATTTGAATGGAAATAAACCATAAACTAGTTTTCAGTGCTTTCATAGACCTGTTTAGCAAAGTTTAAGGTTCATTAGCATTATTTAAGGCATTTGTGAAATCCTAGGTTTCATTTTCTCCCTTCATGTATATGATTAACTAACTTTAAGTGCCTTGAATTTTTCAGTATATGAATAATATTTTATAGGGTCCCCATAGGTGATCTTGAAAAATATTCAATAGTCCATATGGAATCTATTAAAGGACCTCTTCTATGTAATAGTCTCATCAAGCTATTTCACCCCATAGTAAGATTTGATTTCCAAACTCAAAACTCCATAGGAACCTTTGACCATCACCCATAGGTTTGAGCCCTTATGCCTAGGCTTAAGGAATTAAATCAAGTTAAAAATTTTCATAGTACCATGAAGAGCCACTGGGAATATGAGAAAATGAGTCCATTAAAGTGTGGATACTATTAAAAAGTTATGACCAGGTTTAGATGATCAACTAAGGCCTAGTCTCCAAATGGATTTCCAAAACCATCATACAACTGAGTCTAAAAGATACAAGGAAGAACCTTATGCTACAGATATGACCACATTAATAGGATGATTAGGATTTAATAAAATTCAACTTAGGTTCTCAAACATATTATGGAAGACCCCCTCTTACTCATGGGCCTATGTGAGAGCTCCATTGATAGTCACACACCTAGACCTCTAACATTAAACATGAGATGCTATATGCACATGGAAGAGAGAAAAAATAAATATGGTAATAACATAGAGGATTTTTTGTTGAGAGGTAAGTAAACTTGAAGGGATAGTCAAAATAAGCTGACTTAGATATGAATAGTGGCCTAGGTGCATCCAAGTCTACCTAGCCAGTGAGGATGTCTAACTGATGTGAATGGAAATGATAAATAATGATAATATCAACCCAATTTTTTATGGAATTAATATTCCAAAGGATTCCTAAAGGTATGATCAATCTTGAGAGTTGCATGGTCTAGGTTGAACACCCATGACACATAGGCCTATGTATATGATTGTATAAATGAGATTTAATAGCGAGTTGAGGGAAGTCCAATCTAAAGGGTGTTACCAAATCATGAGATCATGTTACATAATATTCAAACTCCATTATCATTGTATAAAGATAGAAAATAATATTTAGGTCTCTAGAGGGAAAACCAAAAATTGACTCGAAACACTTAGGTTGGGCAATGATGGTCATAATAAGACTACAAAAGAGATGGGTAGATATGGGAGTCTAGGCAGATGAAGACATGTACAAATAGGTGAAAATATATTGAAAAGGGTGTTATGATGACATTAAATCCACTAATACATATACATGTGACTCAAGGTCTTGAAACTCAGTCTAAGCATATAAGGCCTAAATCACTACTTAAACCCTCAAGACCCCATCTTCATCTTGGTGACAAACTCAAATCCCCATGGTAGGCCTAAATTCATGAAGAGGTATATGATGATGATACAGGCCCTGAGTAAGGTGTTTTGGATAGAGGAAGGCAAGGAAGTGGTCAAATTTGGTCCCATTACCTCTCTCAAACTCTACTACCCTAGCCTACCATTTCAATCTACCAAATCCAACACTTGTATCTCAAATGGAAAGATGAGTGGGACCTAGTGATCGTAGGGGGAATTAGGGACCCATATTAACTTAATATCCATTGAGGAAAAATTTAAATTTAGGATCTCAACTCTATGAACAATCCTTAACACTATCATCCCACCCAGAATGCTTACCAAGGAATTGAATGTTGGCAACCTTTACTCAATACTCACCATATGAGGTGTATGGGAATAGGAAATATTTATGAATTTTAGAGGTATATGGGCTCAAAATCCATGATAATAATTTTAGGATTTGAGGCCTATAATCTATGAACCATCATTAAGATGGTAGGCCACTGAAACCCCTCCTAAACCCTAATAAGAACCTAATAAAGGATTTTGCCCTCAAATTCCTTAAAATGAGGTAGTTGAGTATGTAAGTTGTATAAATGGTCTTCCTAGGTCACATGAGCACCAAAATTGTACACTAATTGGCATACATAGACTATATATTATATGGATTAGGCCTAGATATGACTGTTACAACCCTAGAAAAGACTGCTCTAAGACTTTGTGCATATAATTAAATAAAGTATACATGTTTTACATAGGTATAAATGGTAAAATAAATAAAGAGGTTTATAAGGTGAAAACATGATCACCTATAGTGTTCTCTACTTCTAATGGTCACCTAGATACATGTCAAATACCTAGTTAGAGGAATGTGTGTACATGAATTAGAAGTAGGTGGCTTAACCAAGCCAACACAAATGATATAAAGGATATACGATATGGATTTAATGACCTCAAAAGTGTCAAGGTGCCCTCATAACTTAATTTTGAAGGCAAAACATAGGAAGTTTATTATTAGGCATGGTTGTCTAATACCTTTCTCAAGACATTATTACTTGAATATTGAGGTCAATGGATAAGCAAGGTTAAATGAGATCTTATACAAGCATGGAATTACACTTCAAGGAGTTTAATATGTGAAATATGTGTTATTTTGTATAAGGGAGCTCGATATTTTCCATTTTTGGCCTAAAACTACCTTGAGAGTGCATAAAAAGTAAGGCAGTCACCCAAGGAGAACCTTCTTGTGCTCAAAACTATACAAAGGATATGCATGGAATCCTAAGCATTCAAAATTTATCAAGGGTCATGATATTAATTTATTTTTATGTTGAGTATCAGAATTCAAAATTTATCAAGGGTCAAGTTATTGTTAATCAACTTGTAAAAAGGCCCTATTATAGACACTCAACCACATAGATTCAACTTTCTAGATGATTCTATCATGACCATAGAAGAATTACAACATGAACCTAAATAATGGAAAATATATTTTTATGCTTCCTCTACTTCTCCTAGATCTAGAGGTAGTATATTATTGTTTACACCATTAGGGGATTTGATTCCCAAAGTCTTTCACATCAATTTTAATTATACCAACAATATGGTTGAGTATGAATCACTTGTTGTAAGACTTTGTCTTGCATTATAGTGTAATATCAATAACTCAATGGTCTATGGCGATTCCAAATTGATTATCAATCAAACCACTTATCAGTATCAAATTGGAGATGATAATCTCATTCCCTACAATCATATTATGGATAATCTCAAAGCTTATTTTAAATATACACAATTTAAACAATTATAAAGGGATAATAACATATCTACTGATACAATGGAAACAATTAGTTCCATAATATAGATTAAAATTAGTGCTAAAGAGTATCATTTTCTCATTGAAAATATTCTACATCCTACTCATGTCTTGCAAGATTCAAAAAGGACATGCACCATTGTTGGTCCCAATCCCCCACCTGAACTACCTTAGTCTCAAGATTTTTATAATTATTTTCATGATCAAATTTTACCACCTAAAATTTCCAATAATCATCGAAAAAAATTTCTTCATTACATATCCCATTATACCTTCATTGGAAACATGCTTTATCTCAAAGGCTATGATGGAATGTTGCTTGATTATTTATCTTTGAGAGATTCTAAGCAAGTGCTTAAGGATGTTCATATAAGAATGTGTGGGACCCACACCAATAGTTTATTCATAGCTAAAACCCTCCTTAGAATAGGTTACTATTGGCCCAAAATGGAGATAGATGCTTGAAATTATGTAAGGAAGTGTGTTCCTTGTCAACAACATGTAAATTTGATACACACACCTTCCTTGCCACTACAGCCAATCACTACACCATGCCCATTTTATACTTGGGGCCTTGATCTCATTGAGAAAATAAAACCAAAATTTTTAGATGTCCATAAACATATTTTATCTACTACTAAGTATTTTACTAAGTGGATTGAGGCCATTCCTCTTTGTTACATCACCAGCAGGTAGATTGCTAAGTTTATACATTACCATATCATCTGTCAATATGGTATCCTAGCTCGTATTATATCTGATTATGATGGATCATTTGTAAACATAGATGTTAAATACCTTTATGTAAAATTCAAAATCAATCACAATAAATATACACCATATAACCCACAAGGAAAATAATAATCTAAGGTGTCAAACAAAACCATTATATCCATTTTAAAGAAGATTGTCAATGATATTGGTTGTAATTGGCACTTACAACCCTTTGGGTTTATCACACTAGTCATCAAACCACCAAAGGAGCCACTCCATACTCCATTGTTTATGGCATAGAATCTATTATTTTGATTGAGATCAAGCTATATTCATTGTGAGTTTCTTTGGAGAATATTAAAGATGATGAAGATTATAGAGTTTCTAGATTGCAAGAACTAGATCTTATTGATGGCAAATGTTTAGATACCCTAGAAAACTTGTAGGCCTATTAGAATAGATTAAAAATAAGCTAAAACAAGCACATTATCCCTTAGGATTTTGAGATTGGTTATTTAGTCTTGAAAGAGAACCAAAAGAACACAAATGTTGAACATAATAAAAAAAGGTAAGTTTCAACCCAATTAGATTATCCTATATGTGATCACAACAAATTATGGATCGAGGGCATATAGATTGGCTAATTCAAGTGGTGAAAAACTTCTAGATCCCATGAACATTGTGCACCTTAAATGGTTATACACTTGACAACTATTTGAATCATTATCTATAAGACCCCTTACTTGGGGTCAACTCGTATTGAAGTTATTTTATCCTAGTATTATATTTTAGATCATCCTATCTTGGACCATATTATTTTTATCTTGACCTAACTTGGGCCATTATTTTGAGAAACATATTATATTATGACTTTGGACAGTTGAAGCTCTGGACCATTAACACTCTAGATCATTTACATTCTAGATTAACTCCTTTTATACCACCTTGGACTATCTTCTTTTGGACCCTATTCATTCTAGACTATTCTATTTAAAACCACATTCTTTTCATACCCTAGGCCATTGTAACCTAGACATTTATCTATCCCTTGACCAATTATGATCATGATTATTAATCATAGGCATTATGAACACATTTAATTCTAGTTATATAAAGAAGTTCAACATGAATAGTATTTTTGTAGCTTCTTCTATAAACACGTGAACATGGATACATCTTTAGCTTAGGATTTTTTCCTAATGGATGGTTATTTAAATTTATCTAGTGATCCATACTATTATATTATTATTTTACTGATGTTTGATAGGCATTGTTTCCTTAACAGGACCTCACTCTCACTGATTTATGAGCATGGACTGTTGCAGCCAAATTAGTTTTTGTTTGAATGCTTACCTATGGACATGCATCTCTTTATCTAGGTAGTTTCCAGGGCCTTTTTTAAATATTTCATCCCTATTACTTATTAAAAAAACACAAAAGTATTATAAAATGATTGACCAAAATAACAAAAACATTGTCTTACCCTTTTGTATATCCTAATCTTCATGCTCTTACCTTTTTTCAAGCACTGTTTTGAATGCTCTCACCATTTCCATTTTACAAGTCTGTTTTCCTTATTTCATCTACAACATCCATTTAGTATTCTTATCATCACTTTTATTCTATCCTATTTCCTAAGAGAACTAAATTTGGCCTAAATTTCATGTTGGATCTCACATCCATGGAACTATGTAATCAGTGTCCACTTATCTTATATATCTGGAGTCAGTTTGACCACCCCCTTCATTTTCATTTTCCCCCCATTTAGTTCATTTGTGTTGTTTCTCTATTATGTAAGGCCAAATTTATGTCCTTGTTCTTATTACGCTATGTAATAAAGTAACACCTCTACTACATGTACCTAAACAATCATTTTTAAACCATGCTAACATTATGAGTAACTCTTGTTTGTGTGTGTTTATTTGATTTTTATTGGTGTTTTGTGGTACTTACTCGTCTCTTCATTTATTCCTTTTTCTTCTTTTGATTTTTTTTAAATTTTTTCCTCTTAGTCTTTTGTGTTCCTTTTTTGTCTTATTCTTTTATTTTCTTTTCCAAGTACTTATTAATAGTACACTTGGATCTTGATTATTCATATCTTGATTTCATGTTGCTTATTAAGTTGTTCTTGTTTGAATTTTATACATTTTTTTTCTACTTAAATGATGATTTTCCATATCTTGATTTTAAGTTAGGTTACATTTATGTTTTTTTTTAATCTTTGTTTTTGTTTTTGTTTAAATATAGATAGTTTTAACTTTGGTATTGGTAGTTTTTATCATTATCCTTAGTTATAAATATTCACATTTAAACCAACTCATCACAATTGAAACATAATGTCATTAAAGCTTACTCATACTTATGATGCATAATATCATTTTTATATAGTAAGCACTATGTGTTTTGGATCGAAGTCTTAAAATTAATATAGATCTGAAGATTAACTCTCAAATGAAACAATGAAACTAGATATTAGTGGCTTGTCCCATACCTAAATATATGCAAGACATGCGTCTCTTGACATATATCATGACTCTAATCAAATAGTGGTCATTTTTCTTCTATTCCTCATTCCTCATTCTATTCTCTCTCATTTCTAGATGAACTACATTAGCTTGAGGTCCATCTAGACTATGTAGGTAGCACTTGGATACATGACATATCTCAAGTTAGCTTGACCATCTTCATTCTTCTTTTCATCTATTTCATCACTTTGTGCATCTTTTTATGCATGGTTTTATGTGCTTTTTTCAAGTCTTTAGACAATCACATCTATGTTTATGCCTGCTCATACTTAATGTATGCCATAGGTTATATCATAGAGTCATGCTTACCAATTTGCCCTACTAGGGCACCACCATTTGAACCGATCACAAATTTAAATCAGCCCTGTTGGGACACATATTATTTATCAATAATCAAAACAAGACCTACTAGGGAAAATTGATTTATCAATAGATCAAATTTGCTCTATTAAGATTATACTACTATTTCCTTTCTTTGGAGCAATGCTCTCTTATTTCTTCTAATTCCAAGTTCTATGGACTTTCACCCTCATTCTAGAAATATTTTAGTGTGCAACTTGTCTCGGGATCGATCATTCCCTAAACACATATCTTGCATCCTTTTTTGGGTGTGTTTAAAGTGTGTCACTTATATTTTTGGTTTGTATACTTCCCATTCACCCATCATTGGGGTCCATTTTACTATAATTATATTTTTATCATTAAAGAATCAACATATGTAAGCATTATCTCATATGTATTTAATCTATTTTAGGAGTTAATTTCACTTTCTCTCTCTTTTTGAGAGTCCATCCCTCTCTTTCATCCTCATATGTCCTTTCAAGGGGCATCATGAGTCATTTACTTACAACTTCATCTTGAAAAATATTTTCTTTGAAAAGATGTTTCTTTTCCCGAATGTCTCACTACACCTTCTAAAATAGGGGCAAAATGTAGACATCTAATTTCTAACACCATTTTCATGAAATTGTCAATCTTAATCAAATTTTTTGAAAACACATAATTTGGGTCAAAATCACTTAAACACATTAAATGGTTTGATTTTGTCATATACAAGTGCTAATTTAGGCTGATGTATCCCTAAATGGGGCAATGCATTTTATTTGATTACTAACTTTTCTCAAATTATTTCAAGATAAAATGAGGAAAATGCAATTTGACCCTTTGAACCATTTGATTCTTCAAATTTGGAAGCACACACCACATGTATGTGTTATTTCATGTTGACAATGTCCTAAATGAGATATTGGTTTGTACACACCTAACATCATATTCGAATTCCACTACAGTCAAATTATGATCCAATAATATGACATTCTGACTAGTTTGATTAATAGTGTGCAACGAATTTCTAAAGAATTGCATAAAATTTGATTAATCTCACTTAGGTAAATTAATCCAAATTAAGATCTTATGTTGAAAATACATGGAGGTTATTGAATATCTTTTAATAGGAAATTGATTATTAATATATGCATCATCAAGTGACATTATTTTTGGAGTCACATCTTTAAGCCATAAACGTAACAAATATCAAGTTTAAGGTCTCCCATACCTCTTTAATTCCCATTACTTCCAAATATTTATGAGGGTATTTATAGATTAATTATAAAAAAATGGAATAATTCATGGCCACACATCTTGATCTCAAGATGGAAGGTCATAGTTGATCCTGCTAAAATTCAAATATAGATAAATAGGAAGGCCAAGACCACCACTTTTAAGCTTAATTTGTGTATACTTATTATGCAAAATTCTCTCCACAACCTTTCTTTGTGTAGTGTTATAATGCTTAATTTACAATAGTATAACTTCTGCATAGGAATAACATTGAATCAAATATCATGCCCTAGTTTCATTGGTACACTTGAGATGATGGAGGAGATTTTCCTTTCATAATTGATGAAGACTTGATCACCAAATAAAGGGGAAAATCATGTTTTGAGTTGCATTTGGGTGATGTAATACTTTTGGGAAAATATTAAGTATGTGTTTTCTTTAAATAATTCTTAATTATCATTTGTTAAACCCCATCGAAGGAGTTTGATTACCTAGTTATGTTCTTATGCATTTTTTTGAATTTTACTGACTAATGCTTGATCTAACTATCTTTGGATTCCATCTCTATAGAAACCACCTCGAGCTCTCTTAATGCATGACTATCATGTAAGACTAGTATTCCCTTGCTTGGTGAAGCCATGACCCTATGCATGGAGTTAAATGGTTTTCAAATATGGTAACTATTTTTTCACACTTCAATATTATGTAATCAATTTTTTGCTAAGGTCCATCACTTTTATGAACAAGGCTTAGGAGCTTAGACCCCTCTCTAATGGTTTGCTTGCAACCTAAGTGTTTCCAAATAAGTTTTCACTTTTCACATTCAAAAGGAAATGAGAAACTAAGATAAGTGGTCAAGGGCTTGTATGTACCCAGATGAAGTCTTGCGCACCAAATTCAGATGAGTGAAGGAACTCCTCTTTGGTTGTGGAGGATGACACCTGTAAGAGAAAGAGACTCAAACACAAAGGTTGTTAGATAGCTAGAAAGTGGACTACCAAGCGAAAGCTTGGTCCTAGAAGTGCAAAGACTTCTTGGAGGATGACAGTCCACTGATTATTAAAAAGTAGAATATTGCCAGAAATAGAAATGATAGACTGAATAAAAGAAATGAAAGCAAATGCATACCTATAAGCAGCAATCTATCTTCCATAGTCATCAATGTCGGTGGTTCTGCCGGTGTTGATAGTTTAAGGGCATCGACGTCGATTGGTCTGCCAATGTCGGTAGGGGAAATGGTCAGAGTCGGTCGGGGCAATGGATTTTGATAGGTTCTGAACAAGTTGCAAGTCAGTCAGGATGATCAGAATGGTCTTAGGAGGGTCTGTAGGACTCTGATAGCTTGTGCTGAGTTGATTGGACAGAGAGTATTGTCTGGAGAGGGACTAAATAGGTGACAGAGGCAAAAAAGGGGGATAAGAGTGAGAGAAGGCTTTTCAGCCTCTCTGGGAAGAATAGGCAAGGTTGTGTCAAGGATGCTTGGAATGGATAGTAGAAAGAATGCTAATATATTTGAAATGACACTAAACTAAAAATAGTATAAATACTTAGCTGTGGCATGAGTTGGTAGAGGTGCAGGAGCTGTGTTTTCATTGTGATTGGTGATAGAGATGTCATGCAATCTTCAAACCTATATGGAATGACTGGTGCTGGTCCTCCAAGCCTGGAAAATGCTATCAAAATGCTGATACCTGTGAGAAAATGAGAAGCAAGAATGTTAGGAAGCAAGAGCAAGAGAATTTTGTTTCACGGAGAGAGGATTTGAGATTCGTGATTAGCCGACTAGTCATTAGCCCGAGTGAGAGGTTAGAACTCAGTTTAAGTAAATCAATGTCAGTGATCCCGCTAGCATCAGCTGACATTTGATTGACGTCGGTGGGTGGAGAACAAGTAAAAGGGCTATCAAGCCCATTCTCCATCTGCCAAGTGCATAATCCATTAGAGAATTGTCAAAGGTTGGGCCAAATATGCATGAGAGTTGGTTAGGTGGTTAGAAAGGAGTAAGAATAGGTCTTGGGTGAGTCACTTAGTCTTAAGGTGAGTCATAGGGTGGGAAATGGTCCAAGGCGAGGTGTCGTAGGTGAGGTGTTATGGGTGATGTGTCAAAAGGGGGGGTTATTAATTTAAAATAAGTTATTATTTTAAATTAGTAAGTGTGTGGGTTAGGAATGGGTTAGGAATGGACCAAGGGGGAGGATGACCAAGGGTTAGACATGATTTTGGTGTCTACATTTGCCCCTTTTTGTCTTGTCAGTTGTTCTGACGAATTGGAAGACAAAAATAGGAGTGATTGCCCAAGGTATAGGATGAGATTGTTTTTGTCTTGTTGATTATTCTGGCAAACTGCAAGATAAAAAAATGAATGTAGATTGCTCTGATTATGGGATGAGGTATTCCCCCTCAAAGCAAGAGTTGAGGGAAGGAAACCTAAAATCAGGTGCTGATTTGATAGATAGTGGATGGATAAGGTGAAGTTTGAGTGTTAATGCTGCAAAAGTTTGAGATTATGCACATACCACTTCACGAGATGGTCAGGTCGAATTGTCACAGGTCAAGGTCAAGGAGTTCCAAAATCAAAGTAACTAGGCCCCATCATTTAGTCATAGCTGATTGGGTTATTCAATCCAAGCTGTAGCTCTAATGGTCATCATGTTCCAAGTATCCCAGGCTCAGGAAGTGCTCTTAGAAAACACAAAAATGTCACAAGTAGTGGGGATCAACTTGCTCGTGATCCTATACTTGTGAGGGTCAAAATATGGGTTGCAAACAATTTTGGTAACCATTCGTGAGGTAGCATACATGCAAAAACAACCAAGGCAGCGTTGTCTTAGAAGTGGTTGTAGTCGAAGGAGATAGTCGCGATCTCCATGGTCATTGGTCAAGGTGGATGGTCCATTAGATGGATGGAAGAAGGAATAGCTAAGCTAACCTCAGAAGATCCCATGTCAACTGAGTGCTGCCTACATAGCCCCTATCGCTAGGGCCTCAGGCCAATGTAGTTCTCTGAAGAGGGAGGAAAAGGGTCGAAGTGGTTGATGTGTTTGGTTTGGTCATGATAACGATGTAACAATTCCCATATGTCTGAGGGTACATGATTGAAATGATGAGGGGAAAGATGATGTTACACCTTGTTCCATTTTGTGCAATAGTGTATTCTGTAACAGTAGTCAGGGTTTTTCATCCCTAGCAATTGTCCATATTAAGTAATGGATGTAAGCTAAAAATGAAATGGGTCTATTTATGCTTCAGCAAGTAATGGTTTATGCTTGACATAAATTGTGTGGTCAATAGTTTCCATGTGTATTGGTGTCCATAGAAACTAGTATGAATAAGTTATGATAATGTGAGTGGTCTAAAAAAGGTTAGGTTGGGTTGGAAGGCAAATGATTTGGTTCCATGTGACCAAAGGTAAGGAGGAAGTGAAAGGCATTTTTGCTTTTTCATTGACAAGGACCATAATGATAACATAAGTAGGGGGTTTTTAGAAACAAAACCCCATCCATGCATTACATCATTGACTATTAGTTGTGTTAAAGAGGTAATCAAATCACTTTGATATTTAAAATGAGCTCAAAATCCCTTGAGTAGGTGATGTGATATGTGAGAAGAGGGTAACCCCTTTTAGTAGGGATAACTTTGCCCCTTTTTATAGGAGACCCTGAGATGACTACAAGCCAAGTCCATGACCCAATATTTTTTATTTTTTATTTTTATTTTTTTATTTTTTATTTATTTTGAGCAGACTGATCAATGTGGGAAGCTTCTAAGAAAGTGTTATTTGTAGCAAGAGTTTAAGAATAGCCATCCTTCGAGGGAGTGGTCTATATTTTTGCTTTATATATATATATATATATATATGAGGGCTTTAAATAGTTGTCCTTCGAGGGAGCAGTCTATTAGCTATAGCAATGATAGTACAACTATCCTTTGAGGGAGCAGTCTGCCTTTAGAGTTTATGACCTTTGATAGTATGACATCAATCTATTTTTTGACAGAATTTTGAGTCATGGACAAGACTATAGAAGTTCAAGGGCTCCCTTTTATTAGAACAAAGCATCCATACTTTATAAAGGGGTTACATATGATTTGTTTATGGGAATATGATTGAAAGGAATGAGGATTAAGAGGACAGGTATTGCTTAAGGGATGAGCTCAAGTTAAATGTTAAGTGGACGAGTACTTGGCTAATAGTAGAATGGTCATAGATGCAAGTCATTAAAGGGCTCAGGTTCTGATAAGTCCCTGGTCCATGCTTGTGAGTGATGATATAAGGCCCGAGCCAATTAGGAACAAACTTGCTTCATTTGCTTCTTTCTAAATTGGTCACGCATTGGTTGATTAAGAAGTTGGTTGATATGTTGGACACAAAGTTGGTTGATATGTTGGGTCGTTGTTTGGTTGAAGTTGGTCGATGTTTGGTCATTGTTTGGTCGAGGCTTGGTCAAGGCTTGATCGAGGCTTGGTCAATTGATATTTGGTCATTGATTGGTTGAGGCTTGGTTGAGGCTTGGTCGAGACTTGGTCAAGGTTTGCTCGAGGCTTGGTCATTGATTAGTCGAAGCTTGGTTGAGGCTTGGTTGAGACTTGGTCGAGGCTTGGTTGAGGTTAGTTGATATTTGGTCAAAGTTTGGTCGAGGCTTGGTCGAGGTCAGTTGATATTTGGTCAAAGTTTGGTCAATGTTTGGTCAATAGTCAGTTGATGTTTGGCCAAGGTCATGATAGCCAGGATAAGGTCAAATTCCCCCAGTTGCTAGGGAGAATGTTTGATAGATTTAGTTGGGGAGGGTGAGATCCTGATCTGCCAAATTGGAGGTAGGAATCTCAAAATCATGGATAGTGACGAAGGCAAGGGTTGGTAATGATTTCATTAAAGTGGCTAATGGTTGGGGGTCATCAGGCTGGACCTCCATTGATTTTAAGGCTTGGATCAAAGTTTGATGATGCTATGGAGAGTTTTGTATGAGATCATACAAAGACATCTTCACAAGGGTCATGTGGTGAAGTTGTTTCACCATGGAGTCAAGGATAGTCTTTGAGGATGGTGGTCGAGGTTTGGTCGAGGCTTGGTAGATGGGGATGTCCAAGGGATAAAAACATGTCTTTTCCCTTTATCCTTCTGGATTGGTGGGTTGGTGGTCAAGTTGATTGTGTTGATTTCAAATAATGGGGTTAAAGGCAGTGGAGGGACCATAGTCTGGTGTTAAGATCTTGATTTAGGTGATGATGTTTGTGAGGCATGTCATGGTGTCAAAGATTTGGCAAAGGGGTAGTCAAGAGGATCCTTGATGATAAAGGTATCCTTTTTCTAGTGTTGATGAATGACAGCTTTAAGAGCGCAACAACGCTCAGTGTCATGTCTAGATGTGTGGTGATAGTGACAAAACTTAGTGTTGTCAAACCAAGATGGTCTTGATCTGAGAGTTGATGAGTGTGAAGATGAGGAGGTATGGGAAGCATGGGATGATGTTGAAGGTTCGTTGATAATATGGTCAAGAAGAAGGGTGTCTTTCTCCAAGCATTGGTGAATGACAACCTCGAGGGCACAATAATGCTCAGTGTCATGTTCAAGTGTGCGATGATACGCACAAACTTGAGTGTCGTCTAACCATGGATGTTTTGGTCTGAGAGATTGGTATGGTTTAAGAGGTGGAAGACTGATGTGAGAAGATTGTAAAAGTTGTCGTAACACCAAGGCATAAGAACCTGCCAATGGGTATACATGTTTTGTTGCAGTAGGGGTTGATGACTTATGTTTTAGAGGCATAAGAGGTATTGGTCATTTTGGAAGAAACATGGGTTGAGAGAGTAATGGAGGCAATTTGCCTTTGTGAGGTATGGGAGTAGGAAGCACCCCTATCAAGGTAGATGGATGTGGGCCCAAAATTGAAGGTAATGATGAAGGTGGGGGAGGAATTCTCTGGTGTGGTTTGGTTTGATGGCCACTATTGTGTGAGGCAAGGTTAGATATGAGGTGAATACCAAGAGATTTAATCTCTTTTAACATGGTGGATGCCTACGTGGGTTAGGGTTTAGATATGGACAGAGGTGAGTGAGATGTAGGGATCTCAAGCAAAAGGTGAGGGAAAACCGTGATTGGGTCTTCACTGGTCGAAGTGGGTGGAGAGACAGGGTCTTCTCTTGGTGGAGAAGGAATCGGAGAATGTGGCTCCTCAAAAGGGTAGAGGGCAGGGATGATCATGCCTTTTACTTGTGGTTGAGGAGTAGGAAGGGTATGGTCCTCCATTGGTAGGAGGAAGGATGAAGGTGGGGCTAATGGCATTGGTATGGTCGAAGCATCCTCCAATATAAGAGAGGTTGATGGAGAACTAATAGGAAAAGATAGCTCTTCTACTTGTGATGGAGGTTGGTCAGGGACAAGAGGTGAGACCGTGTTGACCGTACGTATATCATGCTCTTGGGAGCTATCAGCCATGGTCTGGACATTGTTTTGGCTAGGAGGATGGTTAAGAAAGGGTTGTTTGAAGATATCAATGTTTTGATTGGGTGGTACATTCAGGTTGTCCAAGGTGAGGTTACCCTTATCTATCATGTCTTGGACAATGTTCTTGAAGGTTTGGCAGTTGTTGATGTCATGGCGTTGGACATAGTGATAGAGATAGAAGTCATTCTCCCTATACCATGTAGGGAGGGCTTTTGAGGAGTCGAATTGAGGTGGTCAGATTGGAGGGAGATTAAAGACCCCCTGCTTGATGAGTTTTTCCAACACGAAAGCGTATGACTCTCCAATTGGAGTGTATTGATGTTGTATGTAGCGTTGTTGGAATTTTTTGGTGATACTTTATGATGTTGAAGGTTGAGATTGGTTAGTTGTTATAAAGGATGGTGATTTAACAACCACAGTGTTTGCCACTCCTTTGGATTTGGAATTAGTGGAAGAAGAAGGTTTGGAAGAAGAAGGGTCATCAATTTTTGTGTTGGTATTACACAATTTGACCCTATTTTCTTTAATAACGTGGAGTTCAAGCTTTCAATCCATGGTGAAAGCTTCGTCAAAAGTGCAGAATGTCTGAACCTGCAAGGTGGATGAGATGTGTGTGGCACATGCTCGAGAAAAGAGCTTGATGAGCTCAGGTTGAGGTAAAGGGAAGGAGAGTTGGTTAATCAAAGCTCTCCAATGGGCAATGAAGTTGGCTATGGATTCATAGTCAAACTACCTGATAGAGTGGAGGTCTGTGATTGAGACTTTTTTGGTGATATTGATTGAAAAATGGTCAAGAAATAATTGGGCAAGTTGAGTGAATGAAAAGAGAGAGTGACTGGTAAGAGAGCTGTACCAATCAAGGGTAGGGCCAGAAAGCGACATGGGAAACATGTGTAGCAATAATGCATCATCATGTGCTATGAGATAACAAGCATGTCTGAATACTCACAGATGTTGTTGTGGGTCTTCCTTACTCTAGAAGTGAGTAAACTTAGGAAGCTCCCACTGATTGGGATACGGTTGGATTGGGATGGAGGGATGGATGGGTTCGTTGCAAATTTGGTCATATGAAAGGACATTGCTTGAATTGGAAATAGAATCCTTAAGACTAGACATTTTATCCATCAGCATCTTGATGAGATCAGCTAATGGATTGACAGATGGGGCACCCTTAGGTTGTAAGGCACTTGAAAGGTGCTAAAAGAGGTGTATGACGTAGTTGGTTGTGCTTGTATAGGCACAACGTATTGATGACTAGTCATAAGGACAAAAGTGGAAGCCAAGGGTGGTTGTGTCATGAAGGTAGAAGACATAAGTTGACTAGATACTACCAAAGGTGGTTGTGTGGTGGCATTGGCAAAAGGGGAGGTAGACACTCCTGCATTTCTAGGCGCAAGAGTGTGTGGAGTTGAGACAATCAAGTTCTGGTATGATGTAGAACTTGGTTGAATTACGTGTGGTTGAGGGGGTAATGAAACCCCGATGGAGGTTGATCCAAAAATAGATGGGGAGGCCAAACTTTGCGTATTGGCCATGGTCGAGTTAATGGTTGAGGTAATAGTTTGAGTCATAAAAGGTCAGGTAGCAGATGGTGTTGATGTCATCGCCGCTTCACCCAAAAGGTCTTGCATTTGGTTTCTTGCGAGATAGTCTTGGAGAGCCTTGACATTGTGGTCAAGGAGTCTCTCAAAGCTTGGGTCCCCTTCGGGGACAATTGAAGGTTGATTGGGAGTTGGTCGGGTAGGAGTTCGTTCAGTGTCTGAATGATACTCCATTAGAGGACTAGGCATAGATGGCGAAGGCGGGAGTAGTTGTTGCCTTGCTTGGTCAACAAAAGTCTTGGTTTGACTGTGTCAAAACCATTCAAGGCAAAAAAGGGGCAGGTTCTAGAAACTGTGTTTTTTCAATTTTAGAAACTCAGAATGTGGTTTTGGTAGAAAAAGGGTCAGGTTTTAAGGCTGTTATTTTGAAAAAAAGACTGTGACAATGACCGACGTCTATTTAAAAATTGATGTCGATGTGAACAAATGGCCGACATCGGTCAGATAACTGATGACGGTGAAGAAAGGTTGCCGACATCGGTGATAAAAATGATGTCAGTTACTATGTTTTCTAGAAACTTAGAGAATTTGAAAGTTTTTGGAAAGAAGAAAAACATCCTCACTAGCTCAAAAAACCAGATAGGAACAAAAAAATAGATGGAGATAGGCAGACCCTAAGAATTAAATCCTAAGAATAAACTTTTAGAATCCTATTGGGTTATGCCTTAGAATGTGTTTGGGAAGTTGATTTGTAGAATGGGTCCTAGAAGAAGCAGTCTATGGTTGGTTTCAGGTTAGTTTCGGTGCTCAAGAGTCTGTGTTACGTTCCATACGTGGCCTGGTGCTAAGGAGCAAGCTCCCCTCACTTCATGAGCCCAATGATAAGCTGGTCTCACTTAGCCAGTATATACATCCCCTAGAGATTATCCTCTGCTAGAGAATAGAGTGGGCTTTCCCCTTGGTAGTGAAGTCCAAGTGGGATTACCGAGATGGGTAAGGTATCTGCTAGGTGATGAAATCCTAGTCGAACCTTGTCTCAGGTGTGTTAAGATGTTTGATTTGTGCAAGTGATTTGGATGTGTAACATAAGTGGCCTATGATTAATTCATGATGCGGTTTAATTACTAGATGTGTGGACTAAATATGCATGCAATCAGAAATGAAATGGAAAAGATTTTAAGCCCAAAATGAAATGTGAGTTTTGATGAAAAAAAAGTTGAGAAAGGGTTGAAGAGTATGAGTTGACTAGTCTAAGATGCAAGAAAGAAAGAAGGGTTCTTGTTAACCTTGCTTATGATGTCTTTTGGAAGAGATAGAGGAAAAGGATGTAAGGAGAGACCTAATGCACCTATATGAAAATATCACTTTTGGAAGAGAAAGTATGAACCCGAGGAGAATTCCTAGGGTCCCACTGGGCATGCCAGAATGTTTCCAAACAAGTTTTCACTTTTCACATTCAAAAGGAAATGACAAACTAAGATAAGTGGTCAAGGGCTTGTACGTACCTAGATGAAGTCTTGCGCACCAAATTCAGATGACTGAAGGAACTCCTCTTTGGTTGTGGAGGATGACACCTATAGGAGAAAGAGACTCAAACACAAAGGTTGTTAGATAGCTAGAAAGTGGACTACCAAGCAAAATCTTGGTCCTAGAACTGCAAAGACTTCTTGGAGGATGATAGTCCACTGATTGTTAAAAAGTAGAATATTGCCAAAAACAAAAATGATAAAGACTGAATAAAAGAAATGAAAGCAAATGCATACCTATAAGCAACAATCTATCTTCCACAGTCGCCAACGTCAGTGGTTCTGTCGACGTCGGTAGTTCAAGGTCACCGACGTCAGTTAGTCTGTCGACGTCAATAGGGGAAATGGTCAGAGTCGGTCGGGGCAATGGCTTTTGATAGGTTCTAAACAAGTTGCAGGTCAGTCAGGATGATCAGAATGGTCTTGGGAGGGTTTGTAGGACTCTGATAGCTTATGCTGAGTTGATTGGATAGAGAGTATTGTCTGGAGAGGGACTAAATAGGTGATAGAGGCAAAAAAGGGGGATTAGAGTGAGAGAAGGATTTTCAGCCTCTCTGAGAAGAACAGGCAAAGTTGTGTCAAGGATGCTTGGAATGGACAGTAGATAGAATTCTAATATATTTAAAATGACACTAAAATAAAAATAGTACAAATACTTAGCTATGGCATGAGTTGGCAGAGGTGCAGGAGTTGTGTTTCCATTGTGGCTGGTGATGGAGATGTCATGCAATCTTCAAACCTATATGGAATGACTAGTGCTGGTCTTCCAAGCCTGGAAAATGCTATCAAAATCCTGATACCTATGAGAAAATGAGAAGCAAGAATGCTAGGAAGCAAGAGTAAGAGAATTATATTTCACGAAGAGAGGATTCAAGATTCGTGATTAGCCGACTAGTCATTAGCCTGAGCGAAAGGTTAGAACTCGGTTTAAGTAAATTGATGTCGGTGATCCCGCTAGCGTCGACCGACATTTGACCAACGTCGGCAGGTGGAAAATGAGTAAAAGGGCTATCAAGCCCGTTCTCCATCCACCAAGTGCATAATCCATTAGAGAATTGTCTAAGGTTGGGCCAAATACGCACGAGAGTTGGTTAGGCGGTTGGAAAGGAGTAAGAATAGGTCTTGGGTGAGTCACTTAGTCTTAAGGTGAGTCATAAGGTGGGAAATGGTCCAAGGCGAGGTGTTATGGGTGATGTGTCAAAAGGGGGGGTTATTAATTCAAAATAAGTTATTATTTTAAATTAGTAAGTGTGTGGGTTAGGAATGGGTTAGGAATGGACAAAGGGGGAGGATGACCAAGGGTTAGACACGATTTCGGTGTCTACACTAAGAAACATCATTTACACTTGAATCTATCATAAGGTTTTTCATGGCACCCAGTGGTGTTTAGAGTTTATGAATGGGTCCTCTTAATAAAATATTGTGTCATTAGGAGAGAGAAAGATGATCTATTCTTTATAAATAATCCTTAAGAAAAAAACATGCCTAAAACCCTCGTAGAACCCTAATAGTGACTAGTTGAGAGAGATGGAATCTTAAAGCACATGAAATGACCTAGGTTACCTCTAAAACATCCTAATTTTTTTTGAGTACTCGAAATATATTTTTCATGTGTACTTTTTTTATACTTTCAGTTGTACAGACTACATTATTGCACTATTTTACAAGGGTTTTAGGCATTTTATAGTGTTTTGAGCAATGGAGAACTTGGAAAATATTGGGATAGGTTATTTGAGATTTGTTACACCTATTAAATCCAAAAACTATGTACTAGACATTATGTAAGTGATCAAACAAAGCTCATTTTTCAAGGCAATCTCAAACATGCCTAAAATGAGACTAGATTTCAAGGCCATTTCATGGTTCTCACACTTCCATAGGGTCTCAGAGCCTCAAATATGATATAGATGTGGGTGATATGCTTGGAAAATTGAATCACATTATTTTGGGTAGTTTCACATGTGGGAGAGATCTAGAGCATAAAATCGAGATTTTAGGTAAGTAGGCTTAATTAAGGAGAGAGAAAGGAAAAAAATAACTTCCACTCATATTCTGGACATGAAATTTGACATGAATCTATAAGGGGTTACTAGGTCCTCAAATATTTGATTAGTTTCTCAATAAACTCAATACATTATTCTCCACAATGAGGTTTTCTCATTTTTAAGGCTACAAAGAATGAGGCTAAATGAGGCCTTTTGGTGTAAAACTCATTGAAGGTAGTTTGGGACCTCCAAACGAGTTTTTATTGGTTTGATAGGATAATGAATTAGATAAGATGAATTAAAGTTTTAAGTACTTGTAATCAAAGTTGGCCCAGTAAGACAAAGAGACTTCTAGACACCTAGCAATAAAATGAAGTGATGTGTCAAAGGGAACCTATAGATATTAGTTTAAAGGTGTCAATATTATAGAAAATATGTAACTCAACATGAGCTAATGGTCAAGATTTTCATTTGTCCTCTCACAAGCTAAATAATGGGCCGTTTTGAAGAAAAAATGCAAGGTATCAAGCCAAGTTTCAAACTTTCATGCCACTTGTAGGAGGAGAGAATATTCATAAAATTACACTTGTATTCTAAGATTTGTTGAGATATTTTCATAACTCTTATATTTATTGTAACTCATGAAACACTTGTCATCTATCTCTCCTATGCCCTTCTTCTTCTCTCACATTTCTCTATATATTGAGCCTTGATAGGCTAAGTTTGTATCCTCCACTTGGGTATGGTGAATCCCTACCCATTTACATCCATTGATAAATTATAATAATTTGAATTTACCTTCTCCATAGACTAGTCTCAATATACATGATTTATTAGATAATCTTGCTAAGTGATAGTATTACTTCCCTGGCATGCTTGTCCTTGTCTTGTATTTATGTTCATTTTGGAATCCTTTTAAAAATTATCTTGAAGTGTTAAATCAAGGTGTAAGTGTTTAGTGACTAGTATTTTGAATAGTTTCATGTCATGACCTCTTGAATAGTCCTCCTAGCTCAATCACTCTTCACAAACTTCATGAGAAACATTGATGTAGAGAGGCATATTTGGAGTAGTCTCATGTGTAGGTTAGTCTCTAGTTTGAAGTGTAATTACAACTGGTAGGTAGTGGTCAAATCATATTTGGTGAATCACCTCCATTATAGTAGTTTTCTCTCCCTTTTCCTATAAAGTGGTAGATTAGTGTTTGACCCTAAGTGATTCATTAAGGGTAGTTATCCCTTTAACCTAGAGATTTAACTTTATAATAGGGAACCCAAAACATTGAGGTGTTTCCATGTTACATCAATTTTAGAATCTTGAATGACCTTATATAGAGTGAAAATTTGATTGATAACAACTTTGGCATTCTAGGTGGGTTTAAGGTCCAAAGTTTTGGAAGAATTAGTGGTGTTATTCTTCTACATATCAGTATTTGGAGGCATTCGAAACACTAATGGCAATTCTATGCATAATCAGTTGGTTCTAATATCCTAGTCACTTGTTTAAGTAAGTTATACTTTTCATTTCATTTTTATTATGAGGTTTTCATGGGTTAGTTTGAAGTATATTTAAATTTCATGGAAGTTGGTGAGGCTCTTCAAGCCTATAGTATTCTTTATCAATCTTATGATAAGTGTTACCAACCTCACTATGATCCATATTAGTCCTATGATCCTTATTAGCTTTGTTATGAGACATACCAATCTTATGAATAGCCTTCTTAAACTCAAGATGTTCCTAGCCAACATAGTCACTTCTCAAATTAATCCATTTCAAGTTTGAAGAAAAATATCTTAAGTTATGAGAGGTATATGGTCAGGATCAATACACAAATGGAATATGGTCAAGATATCCCTAATCACCTTATTCATGACATGAGAGATTCATTACATCTAATGAAAGAATAATTAGCACCTATTAAGAGATAAAATTGGCAAAGTTTATAAATTAAGATGATGGATGTAAGTGGTCTCATTCAAAGCATTGAAGATAAGCTAGAAAACCATGAAGATTAGCGGGTCCAACTCCATCAGCATTATGTGTCTTCATACACACCACCTTAGCCCTCATATATGTTACCCATTCTTCCCTAAGAGACCTTTCCAAGTGAGATTAAAAGTGATTAAAATCCTTAATATGTCCCTCAAACTCTTCCTTGTCATAATTCCATCCAAGAGATCATTCAAAATAAGGAAAAAAATATTTTAAAGAATCTCATTTTTGAGAACCAAAATGCTACTTATCTTCCTCAAGAACCCCCCAAGAACTCTTTCAATACTCCAATTTGGAATAAAGTGGTAAAATAATGGACTAATCAAGGTGAGAAAATTATATATTGGGGAGTTAAAGTCAAAGAATAATTTAAACCTATGTAATTCTCTCACATTCTCCCTCAAGAGGCCTTTTATATTCCATATAAGCCTTATTGTGTTCGTTATCTTCATGAGGCCACTAATAAAATTCAAGAAAATATATTATAAGATACAATAAATAAACAAATTGAAGAGTTGGAGCTAAGAATGAAAAAAGAGAAAGTGAGCCAAGATCTATAGTTTGAAACCAAAGAAAGCTTTGTGCCTAATCAAGTTCCATTGCCCTATCCCCAAGAACCTCTAGATTGTACATCTTATAGGTCTATCCAAGAATGTTTTCAAAATAATAAGTAGGATATAGTTGATAAGATTGAAAATCATTTACAAGTTGTTAAAGAGACTTAAGAAGGATATGAGAAGAGTGAATTGCTTATTGAATATAATGAAGTGTCCATTACACAACTCAACTTTCTTTCCCTCTAAGAGTTATTACAAGAATATTTTATTCCTAAGGTCTTAATTTGTAAAAGACCTCCTTCAATCCCCATTCCCATTCACGATTCATCCATCATACCTCATACCCCCTCTCCAACTAATGAACATGTTCATCACCCTCCCACCACATCCCTTCTTGTAAAGGAATTTATCCTATGGGAAGAAAATGAAGAGGGGGTTATAACTACAATTGAATGTCATGAAAATGTTTCATGTGAGTTTGATGAGGAAATATTTATTGGTGCCCCACTTTGGGAAGAAAGAGGAATTTTATTTTTCAAGGATGATGTTATTCTAGATGGTCTTGATGGTACACTTTAAGAAGAAGATCCAAATACATATAAATTTATTGAGGTTGTAGTTGGTATTGAGGTTAAAATCTCTCCAAGCAAGCAAACTGAGGTTTTGAATGATGTTGACATAGTTCATAATGATAAAGGAGAGAAACTTGAACAATATACCTTACAATCACCTCATGACTACATAGAAGGATTTGAAACTCTTGACATCCCTATGGTTCTTGAAGAGAAAGGGAAGGTACTCTTCCAATTGGTCTTACTCATATTGATCAATGAGAAGAGGACAAGGATGATTGGTAGCATTACCTTGAGTATCTTCAAGAGATTTATATCATTTGTAAATGTATGTTGCCTCTATTGAAGATCAGGATCATGAGGAGATTGAACAAGATATGCTCATTGAGGACAATGATTTATCTTGAAATGAATATGTAAATATCCTTGAATATCTTGATGAGCTTACAATAGATGGTAATAAGTATGATGTCATTCAAGATGCCATTGAAGCCCCAGAATAATGCTTAGATGGAGTATCATTTAATAAATTTGTAACTAAGGAGAATGATGAGAAAGATATTGAAGTATAAGAGGAATTCATCTTCATAGGTGATTTGTTTGTAGTTATCATTCCATTTGACATCATGATAAGAGGAGTGGAATTGAATACGAATATGAATATAACAAGACCAAGGCTCAAGTGGCATCTTGCTTCATACCATTATTCATTTTATGAAGTAAACTATAGTAAAAGCTTCCCCTTCGATACAAGAGGAAGGTGTTATTTTTAGGTTAATTGTATAAAGTTAGTTTGTTTTCTTTTTTTTTATGTTCCATATGTGTTTGATATCACATGTATGTGTTTTATTATTTTTTTTCCTATGTGTTGTCTTTATTTTGTGTGTTTGGATGTCAGTTTAGCTTGTATTTTCATGGTCAAAGTTTGGTGAGGTCTAAATTTGAGTGTAAATGACTCCATTCCCTAATGGAAGGGTAAGGATATTAGTATATACAGCATAACATGTATGCTACCCCCGTGAATCACTAATTTGGTAACCAATTTTGACCCCTAAGATCAAAATGTTAACCCCTATAGGTGAAAAATTGAGTGTCATGTTTTTTTAACCTATTTTTATAGATTTTTCATGATTTTTTAGCTTCAAAAAGTCTTCATAAAATCTTATTAGCATTGGTTACGGTAATTTTGGAGAAATTAAAGGAGTGTCTTATATTGGTCTTATAGTGGTCTAGTATTATCATGGTGCAGTGAAACTTGGTCAAGTGGTATCATGGGTCCCTAGGTGTTCTTCAAATTCATTTCATGTCATAATCACCTTATAATAACAGTTCATGATGTTTTGGATAAGTTAAGGTTATTTTGTGGACTTTAAGGTAGTGCTTTATGAATAAAAAAGTGATATTTTCTAACTTTCATGTATGCCAAAGCCCACCAAAGTGAATATTACATAAAAGACACTTTCTAGGGACCTTGGAGTTGTTATATAACTTTCCTTTATGTAAAGATGTCATAAAATGGTTAGAATCTTAAAATTCAACACTTAAAAGATAGTTTGATGCACTTATATGGACTTATTGAACTCACTTTTAGGTGAAAATAGATCAAGAGTATTCTTTCATCTTCTACCAGTTAGATTCCTACTTGGGATCAAGTTTTAGGTTTCACAGATGCAGAAAATGTTTTCTATCTCCCATCATTCTCTTCATAAGCACATGAAGGCCATTTTAAAATGAATGATACATGCCATACAAATAGAGTTGTAATATAATATTTTAAAAAAATATGGGTACCCCTATGGAATCTCAATTAATATCATTGGTCATTTTATTGATCTCCTTAGCTTTATGAACTATTGCTAAGAAACTAAGGCTCTTTTTTGAGGCTCAAATCCCCATAGGAAATATTTTATGCAATTCCCATGAAAGTTTAAACTAATTGGATACATTAAATCAATTTTAAAATATCCTAAAATGTTTTAATAGCCATATGGCACATTCATCCACTAGGATTGCATGTATGGGAAGCCATTTGGCAAGGAAAACAACTCTCTTATGTAGTTTACAGATTGACTACCATAATATCTATTTGTTCTAGGGTTTTAAATGTCTTAGGTGATGAATTAATATCTGATATAATATTTTTTTAGATCAATATATAAAATACCATCATGTCTCCATTTTATACTCTAATAACACCTTCTCCAAGAAATTCACTATGCTCTCTCATTTTGATGACTGTGTGTGCAAGCTGCATGTAATAATGGAGTAAAAAGGTTTGGTTTTGAATTGTTCAATGGTGTATAAGAGTATTAAACTCATTATTAATATAATGGTATTATAATTAAAAAAAATTGAGACATTTGAGGTCTAATAATGTGAGAATAAAGTCCAACATTGACTTCCAAAGAATATGAAGGTGTTTTAGTCACTCATAGGTTTATGGACCTACAAGTGAGATTTTATAATTAGGTTTCATATTGAAAGTATATTGGAAATGGATAAATGTAATGAAGACTCATAGACACTAATTGAACCTTATCATATCATATTTTATCATCAAAAGGCATGATTGGACTCATAGACTTTCATTGTCAATACACAAACCTTGCATATAAGCTGACTTTACACACAGTCCATATAGTTGAATAATCAAAATTGAGATTGCATAGGATAAAAATAAGTATAAAATAATATTGATAAAATAACACGTGAATAATTGGTAATGATTTTATTCAACCCCATGTTTAAGGACCTCAGAGGGTTTTTCTTAATAGTTAATGAGTACCTAACAAATAAACCTATAGTCCATAAAGGTAAATGAGCAGAAGTTGAGGATGGTATAATGCTCAGTAAAAAGCTTCAAAGGTTATTGAATAAAGTGATATGGAAATTGAGGATAATTGTTTACATTATCCAAGATCTGAAACTCAATAAGTAATAAGTTGATTGTCTCTAATAGCCTATACAAATAGGATAAGAGACCTACAGGTTACCTA
The DNA here is from genome assembly GCA_037957365.1 of Torreya grandis. NCBI lineage: Eukaryota > Viridiplantae > Streptophyta > Pinopsida > Cupressales > Taxaceae > Torreya > Torreya grandis. Next base: position 6,305,262 of record JARHVA010000220.1, read on the forward strand.
CAGGTTACAAGGTTGTAGATCCTCTTTTGGACAAATGACATTTGTTCATACAAAGATGAGAGTGTGTAATATGAATATGATTAAATTGTAGAATTATTAAATTAAAAATTTAATGAAATCACCTAAACCATTTAATATTTAAATAAAATTTGAGAGGACTGAGTTTGCAAGCTTGGTTTTCATGCATAGACCAGTGTATGAAGGCAAGAAAGAGAAGGGTTTGTAGAACATTATGAATGAGATAATGAAATAGTATATATATTTGAAATAAAATAATGTTAATTTTTAATTTTATAAAATTTTAATGATATAGTTGATAAGCTCAACTTCCATACCTCATGATCAAACCCTTGTCTAATAACCACCTCCAATCATACTTGAAAAGGTAGTCTTAAATAGTTTTGTGACTAGGGAAGATGCAGTATTTAAAAAAATTAAATAGGAGTTACACACTAAAAAAATTACAAATCCTTTATATTTTAAAATGTGTTGAATTAAAATACCTAAAACCCCTAATGCAATTAAACCATTCAAATGATCATCTATAGGTTGCCTAGGCAAGAAGGCTAGTTATAAGCTTGAGAAGAAAAGGGTCACCTATAGTCAGTGATATTGGAGTTGGGGTGAAATTATAGATAGGTTATAATAATAATTCAAAGTAAAAAATAAATAATTGAGGTTGAATATAGTTGACTATCTATATGGCTCTCAAATCTCCCTACCTATACATCTAAAATATTGTATATAGGCCTGCCTAAGTTCACGAGAGGTATTTGTTTAACTAAGAGAGTTAAAGGTATATGATATGGAAGTTATGGGAACGTGATATGTATTTCATATGTAATTTTAGGATAAAAATATATATGAAGTATTGACTAAATATATTGGTCAAAATAGGTCTTTAAACCTTACATATACAAGCTAATGTGAGTTTTAAGTCTGCTTGTTTGGTTGAGTGAAGGTCACATGTCCAAAGTAAAGAGAGGAATTAAGAGGAAATGAATGTAAATTTAAAATGGTTCAATAATTTCATAAATATCTCATTTATATCCTCAGATTGAATAACAAGGGATAAAATGAATACAAGCCATGCTTATGCCTAACAAGATTAAGACCAACCACATAGACCAAAAAGTATAGTCATGAACAAAGTGGATTTTTGGGGGTAATGTGATGATTTAAAGGTTGTGATAAGTTCATATATAGAGTAAATACCTCCAAGGATCATCAAAAAAGGGGAGAACAAGGAAAAGTGCCACTTATGTCTTAAAAACCACCTCGTGTTCTCTTAATACATGACTGCCATCCCAGACCAATATTATCTTGATTGCTAAGGCTATGAAATTATGCATGGAAATAAATTTTTATAAAAAATGGTAACCATTTACTCACACTTAAATATTTTGGAATCATTTTTTGGATATGTTCCATCACCTTCTTGAACAATGCTTAAGAGCTAAAACCCCTCTTTAATGGATTAATTACAACCCAAGAGACATCATATTGCACTCAGATTTATCATAAGGTTTTTATTGGGACCTATTGGTGTTTATATGTGGTGTATGGGTCCCCTCACTACAATATTGTGGCATTAGGAGAGAGAAAGAGGATCTTTTCTTTATTAACAATCCTTAAGAACAAAAGATGCCTAAAACCCTCTTAAAACCTTAGCAGTGACTAGTTGAGAGAGATGGACTACTAAAGAACATGAAATTACCAGGTTTACCTTTTAAACCTCCTTTAATTGTTTTAAGAATGCAAATAGATTCTCTAGGTTTACTTTGATTATACTTGTAATTGTATGGACTGAATTAAATGCACTATTTTATAAGGTTTTAAGGTGTTTTGTAGGGTTTTGATCAATGGAGAAATAAAAAACTATTGGGATTGGTAATTTGGGATGTGTTCTACCTATTTGAGAACAAAAATATGTATTTTACATTTTGGAAGTGATCAAATAATGCTCATTTTTCAAGGTAGTTTCAAACAGGCCTAAAATGAGACTAAGTTTCAAGGCCATTTCATGGTTCTCACACTTCTATAGGGATTTAGAGCCCCAAATTTGAAATGGAGGTGAGTGATATGATAAATAAAGTGAATCAAATGATTTTGGGTGATTTCACACATCTAGGAGAGATTTGGATCAAAAAATCAGGCTTCTAGGTAAGAAAGCCTAATTGAGAAGAGAAAAAGGTAGAAAAAGGCACTTTCACTTAGAGTCTGGACATGAAATTTGACTTGAAGATATAAGAGGATACTAGGTCCTCAAATATGTTCTCATTTTATCAATAACCTTCATATATTCTTCTACACAATGAGGTTTACACATTTTTAGTGCTACAAGGAATGAGGCTAAATGAGGCCTTTTGGTTCAAAACAAATCCTTGAGGGTAAATGATTTTTTTAGGTCTGATATGATATGAATAGGCCATCCATGGATAGATAACAAATTGAAGAAGATGAATTAAAGTTTTAACACTTGTAAGCAAAGTTGTCCTAGTGAGACAAAGAGACTTCTAGACACCTAGCAAGAGAATGCAGTGATGTGTCAAAGGGAACCCAAAGAGATTAGTTTAAAGGTGTCAATAGCATAGAATATATGTAAGTCAATATGACCTGATGGTCAAGAGTGCCATTTTTCCACTCACAAGCCAAAGAAGGGGTAATATTAAAGATCAAATACAAGGTGTCAAGCCAAGTTTCAAACTTCCACATCACTTGTAGGAGGAAAGCATCTTTAGAAGAGTACACATGTATTATAAGACTTATTGAGATAGTTTCATAACTCCTATATTGATTTTAACTCATGAGACACTTGTCATCTACCTCTATCCTATGCCCTTCTCCTTATTCTCTCACATTTCTCTATATATTGAGCCTTAATAGGCCAATTTTGTATCTTCCACATGGGAATTGTAAATCCTTTCCCATTTTTAGCTTTTGATCAATGAGAATAATCTAGTTTTACCTTCTCCATGGACTAGTTTCAATATGCATGATCGATTAGTTAATCTTACTAAATGATAATCTTGCTTCCTTGGCATGCTTGTCCTTATTTAGTATTCATGTTTAGTTTGAAATCCTTTTTGCATTTCTCTTGAAGTATCAAAGTAAGGTGTAAGTATTTAGTGAGTAGTATTTTCAATAGTGTCACGTCATGACCTCTTGACTAGTCCTCCTAACTCAATGACTCTTCACAACCTTTATGAGAAACATTGATGTAGAGAGGCATATTTGGAGTAGTTCTATGTGTAGGTTAGTCTCTTGTTTGAAGTGCAATTGTAGCTAGTTGGTAGTGGTCAAATAATATTTGGTGCATCACCTCCATTAGAGTAGGTTTCTCTCCCTTTTCCTATAAAGTGGTAGATTAGTGTTTGAGCTTAAGTGATTCATCAAGGAGAGCTATCCATTTAACCTAGATATTCACCTATATAATAGGGTAAACACAACCTTGAGGTACTTTCATGTTACCTCAAATTTATAAGGCTTGAAATACATTCTAAGGAATGAAATTTTGATTGATAAAAATTATATAAATAAGATAAAATCAAAAAATAAATACACTCAAGGAAGTGATAATGTGAATAGATGAAAATAATCAACCAACATAAACATATCATACTAGTCCCTCCATATATATATTAGAAAAAATGTTATGTATCATGGAATATCAATTACATAGTTTAAGAGTTAATTATGAGTGTAGACATGTGTAAACATTAGTATATAATCTCAAAATGATAATGTAAAATTGATAAAAAAAAATATAACCTATATTGATCACGATAAAATTGAATCTAGATTCCTCCAATGTGGTGTGTCACACGGGAAGAGTAAGGGTCCATCATGTACATGTGTATGTATCATAGATCTAATTTATGCCTATGTCACACTCAATTACAAGTGAAACATGTGTGTATGGAAAATAAATTATATTCTATTTACTAACATAAATTAAACAAAATAAATGCCAAGGAGATAATAAACATGTTTATGTTGAATAATTTTTAGTTTTTTTAAAATTTTATTTCAATGTTTTTGTATTTTATTTAATTTTTTGAATTATTTAATTTTGTGATTGATTATAAAAGGTGTTATTTATAGATTTTAGGATCATCACGATCAATTATATGTTGCTAATTATTATTTAGAGCCAAACAAAAAAATATATGATGCCCATTCATTCATCATATTCACAAAATTATTTTTATCTCCTTAAAGGATGTAAAGGAGGTAATGTTACCATTTAATTTTTAAGAATTAACCTTATAATCTCACTTGGAAATTTTTTAGCCTTTTGCATATTGTGTAAATCAATGATTTTAAATGTATTCTCTTTTAATTTTTGATTTTGATATGACCCTTTATTTGGAACAACATTAATAAAAGATATAAATGCATGATTATTAGTAGCACATTCATAATATTTATTATATGAAAGATGATTTTTCATTGATGTGTTATTTCAAATAAAATATTGATATTCTTTTTGAAATCTATCTATGGTTCTTCCCATAGTGATGGCTTAATCCTTTAAGGATTCACCACCAAAACCCCTGTGTCATTCATATTGAGTAATCACACACTCACCATTTATAGGAGAGGTTTGAGGAAGGGTATTTTGATTACCTTATTTTATCATTATAGAATGGGGTATATTACCCTTTAGAGTAATGATATCATGGACCTAGTTAATGATAAAATAGCATTCACCCTCTTCAGGGTTAATAGAAATAAGATGTTCCTTGTTATCCATTATAAATGTTCTAAATGCTAAAATGAGAATAGGATAAGAGACACATATGAATTATATTGAAAAATACATTATTATAATCTAATGGAAAATTACATATCTAAAAATTACTAAAATCAAAAACACTATAAGGCTAAAAAGCCTAGAGCAAGATAGAATTTTCATGAGAAGATAGAGAGATTGGGTTCACCAAAATTTTAACCCTTTTGAAGATTAATGGTTAGTGAGGAACATCCTAACTAAATGTATGATTAATAATATTCTAAATTCATAAAATTAAATTCGTTCAAATAATAAACTCTATTGAATCTATAAAATTACCAAATATAGAAAATATAATGCTAGTTCATATTTTCAAAATTTTGACATGAAGAAGAGATAATACTTATCTTGTTTACAAATATGTAGACATATTTAATATGTAGACATATTTAATATGTAGACATATTTAATATGTATAGGGGTGGAACTAGTTAGACTAATGCTCAATATCTAGTCATTAGATTCTTGAAATATTGTTTTTCTAGGCCTTGACACTTCATTTTCTTAAAAAATAACCACATGTGCCTATCATGGTTTTTAGTCACCTTTTTTATTGATGTATATAGATTTCATGCATAGGATATATATGATTGTGTATAGGAAAAACCCTAGCTATTCACCTTATGCTATGTCACCTTTCCAAAAATAGGTTAGTATGATCACAAATTGAAGTTGACCTCAAAGACCTCTTTCTCAATGAGAACTACCTACATAGCCAATACTTCAAAGATGGACTCAAACATATGTATTTATCCCCTAAGTGTGGGTTTGTGTGTGTATAAGAATTTAATATACTATATGGAATTTCATACAATGATCTAACTTGTAACTTGAAAATTATTACTCATGGGACTACTCCTATGACTAATATACAAATAGGTGAGATTAGGGAGGTATGACTCAGTTATGCAATTGATTGAATGAGATTAAATACATGGATAATTTTAAGATAATATCCTTAAAAAATTACTATAAAATCTTTGTGAATCCTAAAGTTTAGGTATAATTCCAATGGTGAATCTTTGGTAAAATTGCCATGTCGGTATAAATTGACTAGAGATTTCTACTAGCTCTTTCAAAAAGCTTATAAATATCTAGCAAATAAAGTGTTATATTCAAATCGAGAAATAATGGAAAATACTCAAATTTAAAACTATTCCCCAAACACATTCATGGGATAAATATTCTTAAGGGTGGATAATGATTATGATTAATGGATACCCTAATTTTTTAAAATGACTATTTTGTTTTGCATGTAAAATTGGGGGTAGTCCAACCATTTCAAGAATTTAACTGAATGAATACATCCAATCAAGGAAGACATGAGAGACAACATGAATAATAATTTATAGTAAGTGTGTGTCACTCTAAAAAATGTCAACACCACATCAATACCCAAACAGACATTTATAAGATTTTTGAGGTCTTGTTGATCTTGTTACTAAGCAAACAATCCCAAAAAAATGAAGATCTTGATAATATTATTACTAAACAAAAAATTCCATGTGATAACCAAATTTTGTCTAATATTAAGGGTTTTAATATAATATAAAAATGGTTTTCACACTACAAGCAAAGATCTGATGAAAAAAATAACATGGTAAGAGTTTGAATCCCTTAAAACATAAGTAGAATTCATTAAAAGTGTGAATTTTTTTGTGGATATTACATATTGAATCTCTTAATTGTATTTTACTTCATAATTGGCTACTTGGAGTTTGATTTGGCCTCCTCTTGAAATTATCTCTCACTTCACAATTCCCATAACATAGAAGGCTTGTGTTTCTTACTTGGATTGTACTCCATTGTTGGATGCTTAGACTCCTCCTTGGCCTCCTCTTATAATTTTCACTCACTTCATGAATCCCAAAACATGTAGGGATTGTATTTATTACTTGTATTGTACTTCATTGTTGGTTACTTAGAATCCTCCTTGGGCTCCTCTTGTAATTACCACTCACTTTGTAATTCCCATGACTACAAAGGAATAAAAATTTAATATAAATAAAGTTATATGAATTTAGGTTTTAGGGTTTCATGGATCTAGGGTTTAAAAAAATTTAAAACACTTATGTAGATTTATTATATAGGATATAATTTGTGTTAATTAATAAACCAATGGAGAAAGAGGTTAGAAATGAGAAGTTTAAAGTTGAGATCTTATTAATGGTTCTTTATTTTTAACAATTATATTTGTCATTGATTTTAAAGATTAAATTCATCCTTTTTAAGTTCTAATGTCCATATGACTAAGTATAAATTGAGTAAAAACCTCTTTAAGTCTCTCAAAGGACCAACCAAATAGTGACCAAAAATCAAAGTATAGATTATAAACCAACTATGGGGCCATAGGGCAAGACAACTATGGAAACCTAGGATGACATAATTGAAAAAAATATTCAATACATTTTCATAGTTATAAAATTATAAACTATATAATAAGGTATAAAAAAAATTCTTAACCACATCCATATTAGCCTTTCAAATATTTTTTTATTTTAGTTAACAAACCATTCCAACTAGAATATAATTATCACCTTAAACATTTAAAACAAAATGCAATATGATCATGAGGATACATTACTATTTTTGTAGAGTACATATGGTAAGATCATGTGCAGTACTTAGTATAAATTGAGTATAGACTATAACTCACACTTTTGACATATTTGGTCAATCTAATAGACTCAAAGAAGTTCTTACTATAAGGGATCAATTCCTTGAGGTTGTATCCTCTATAAGTTACACCTTCAAATAAATTTGAAAATGTTTCTCTTCAAAGATTAGATATCATTTTCCTTGTGATGAAATACTAGAATCCATGGTTGTTATGTACCCTCAATATTGGAAAAATGTTAGCTCATCAAATTTTCATAATAAAATCAAATCCTTGTCCCAACGCTTCTGTAAGAGTGTATAATTCAATGATGAACAAACTGAAGGAATTTTAGATTTCCCAAAGCTAAGGGAGTGATATATTTGATTTGCCACAATAAGTTTTTGACCATTATTTCAAATATGGCTCGATCACTAGACTATGGACTACCTTAAGTTTGACTTAAATACTATGTGATGGTATCTCAGAATATTTTAATCTTGCTAATTTATACAAAATAATGATGTTAGGCTTAGTGGAAGATGAGAATATTTTTAGTGCATTATCATTTTTAAAGTCAAAGTTAAGAAACAATCTTGACAAAAATTGGAGACATGCTTGAGGCTCTATACAACTAAATATAATTTAATTAATTTTTCATTTGATAGAGATCTTGTAATTTGGATATTAACATATAAAAGAAGAGGATTGACTAATAATTATTCAAACACACTATAATTTTGTAATACTAAATATGAGTTCAACAACTTTTTGAGATAATATAAATAATAATAATCAAGAATAAAATGAAGAAAAATGACATGTTAAAATTTGAAATTTAGGCATATAAAATCTGATGTTGATTGAGAAAGGACAAAAATTTTGTAATCCATTTTGAGATTTATTTTATCAAGGTTTTGGGAAATATTTTTGAAGATAATACAAATTATATAAATGATTAAGAGATAATTTGTGTAGTTTTATTTTTGTTTGATTAAGAGAACATGTATATAATAGTGGTAAAATCTATCATAGATATGCGTAAGTTTATTGTGGCGTTACCTTATTTTTTTATACCAAACATATTTGAGTTATCTATAGTGTAATAAACTGTAAGTATCTATATTAGACCAAAAACTTAACTTCTACCAATAGATTTCATAAATGGTTAGAAAATTTGAGAAAACCATCACATAAGTGTTTGAGCAACATCCATTACCCCCATCAGTGATGTATTGGACCAACATTAAGTTTTACCTTGGGACCCTCAATATGCCATTGATAATTCACTTCAAAATGGGGAAAAAGCTAACCTTGTATTCTTGTATATTTAATTCTACCTATACCACATTTAGTGCTAAAAATAAAATAAACATTAGGTTTGAAATTTTTTTATTATTAAGTCTTTTATTCAATAAATCTATATATAAGGAAGAACATGTTTGTTTTAATCAATTTTTTAAATGTGTTAAGGACCACTTATGACTTAGGAGACTATGATCTTAAGGAAATAATTATATTTTTGTTGGCATGGTTTGTTAATTGAAATAATTTTTTTGAAAGGCCACTATTGATTATGGATATGGTTAAATATTTTGGTAGACCTTAACATTATTGATTATGAATATGGTTAAGACATTATTCATTTCAAGACAGATGACTAGGCATACAAACAACTGCTCTCAATCTTCATAAAAAAAGAAACAAAAATCCATACCTTGCAATCACAAGGAAACCAACTTTGAAATTGTCTACATCTTCAGTTCCAACCTCTCATCCCAATATTTTGACTACTAGATCTTTGATTATGCCAATAGATTACATCAATGACTAAAAAAATCAAGAAACTATCACATATGTATTCAAACAACTTAATTATGATTGAATACATATGCATCTATATAATAGAGTTTATAACTGTTATATACATTTTCTCGTAATTAAATAGAAGACTAAGGGTAGTTATTTGCTTACATAGTCATCTATCTTGAAATGAATAAATATAATGATAATTTTCCTGAAAAGCATTTATTTAAATATATTGGCTTGCCATCCTCACTTTTCATAGTTATCTTTCCCTTTGGCCCCATAGCTGATTTAAGGTAATACTAATATTTTGGTTGGCGTGGTTTGTTAATTGAAATAAAAAATATCTAAAAGGCCATTATTGATTATGGCTAAGGTTAAGACATTTTGGTAGACCTTATTTTGTATTTTATATCTCAATTATAATGTGTGTGTGTGTGTGTGTGTGTGTGTGTGTGTGTGTGTGTGTGTGTGTGTGTGTGTGTGTGTGTGATCAGATTTCAAATAATAAAATCTAACCTATCCAATAGAGGAAATACTATAGAAGAGGCAATCTTTTGAAGGTAATATGTATTATTATATAAAAGTGTTTTATTAATCTCTTGATATCCCTTGTATATCTCTATAGATGAAAAGAGGGAAAAATGAAATAAAAAAAAACAAGAGAGAAAAAGAATCAACGTATGATTATATATTACTCTCTTATATATCAATATCTTGATATCCATTTTATATCTTATCAGTCTTTTGAAATACTTACAAAGGTTTGTACTCAATGTATACTAAGTATTATACAAGATATTGTTGTATGTATTACATAAAAAGATCCCCAGAGAAACATAATTTTTGGACATGAATAATTTAAAAAATATATTGATTTCAAACTCTTCCTCAAGCTCATCTTGAACCTTGATCTTGTTACATACATTTATTTACTAATTTTGTCAAGGCTAAAACATAATCAATATGTAGAAACAACTTTTAAAAAATATTATAAAACATTAAAATCCATGTCTATTTTCATAATTATTAAGTAAAGAGTAAACCATTCAAACATATTGGTCTATAGGAAATAAAATATTTCCATGTATATATCAAAAATACAAAAAAATAATATCAACATACTTACAAATATAATGATAGTATTTCTTAAGTACTAAGTATCAATAGAAAATTTAACACAAGAAGTTAAGTTTTAATCAGAGTCTATATCATAAAATAAATCTATCAAAAGGGAACCCTTATCATTAAATTAATCAATATACTCAATGGAAGTAGTGGGAAATTCCATTAAGTGGGTCAAGGTCCCTTCAGAATCATCTACCTCTAACTTAACCTTTTTAATATTCTGACCTCCATAGGTTGTGATGTAGGGCTATTAGCACATTTCTTACTAGAAGTAGATTTTTTAGGCTTAAGGGATGGAATATTAGTGTTAAGTATAATAATTTTATTGGGATTCCATTTTTTAGTTAATTCAAGAATATTTTTAGGTTAAGGTGGCTCAATAAATGGAACATTATGCTCATTAGGCTGATTGGCAATGTGCGTGTGGTGAAGGGGCTCATTTGGAATGACTCATTCATGAGGATGATTCCTCCTATATACTCCCATTCATCCTCTATTTCCATGTAAATGTAAAGAGTTAGTAGGTAAAGAGTTGAGAATATTCTAGAAGGTAGGGTAATTGGCATCAAAATGCAAGGAAACATGTGTTCCCTAGTTAATGGCCTAGTAAATGTGTTAACATCCCTTCAACCATGAAATAATTAATTTGTTATAAATATTGTCATTGATGTCAAAGGAATAAAAATAATGGTGATAAATACCCCATATAATTTAATATCTAAAGGTGTTTTTAATGTTCATATCCTGGCTAAAGTGTGTTAATATTAATTAAATATTAATAAATATATTGTTAGTTGCATAAAGTAAAAAGAGGGTCCATGAGGAAGTCAAAGAGTCACCAAGTAAAGATAAAAGAGGGAAAGGATGCATTTTCCCATGAAGGGTCACCTTGAGGTATTTGAAGAGTCATGAGATAAAGACAAAAGAGGGAAAATACACATTTTCTCATGAAGGGTCACCATGTGTCTTTTCATATGAAAGAATTCGAAGGGTCATGCAAGTTTGGCACCATTTTCCATGTGAATTGAAAGGTCACTAAGGGTGAATTCAAAAGGTCATTTGGAATGCTATAAAAGGACGATTTGGAAGCCATTTGTAATAGTAAGGAAGATCATGGTTTGTAATTATTATATCTATCTTAGAAGAGTAGAGGGGAGAAAAGAAAGAGATATAGTAGTGTGTTATTATTTATTGAGAATGCAAAATTAAGAGATAGTTTGTGTTTTATACACAAAGGGGTTGATGCTTTTTTGGGTTGTTGCTCATAAATCATTGTTGTGTTTGTGCTCCTATGGGTTGGTACTCACAAATCATTATTGTGTTGGTGCTCAACAAAGGGGTTGGTGCTCTTGCAATTTGGTGCTTATGAACATTGTAAACTTGAGTTGGTGCTCATTTATATACTTGAGATTGTTCTCTATGGTTTTTCCCACTTTAGGTTTCCATGTAAAATATGGTGTCTAGTTCTCTGTCTTATGTAGTATATGTTATTTCTTTTAGTTTTATTACATATTTTGAATTTGTGACTAAGTGGTTAAAGTAATTGAATTTGATTAGGTAAAATATATATGATATACTATGAATCAGTATATCTCATGCTTAATAATTGGTATCAAAGTAGGTTCATTCGAAAAGAGTTTAATAACTTAAAGGTAGATCAAATAAAACATGATGGCCAAGAAACTAAGGAAGGAGAATCAAGAGTTGAAATCTATGGTCAAAGCTCTTAAGGAGTAGGTATGTATCTTGGAATATAAGTTGGTTTTAGAAGCAAAAGAAGATAAGAAGTTTATTTAGTATCTTAAGAATCAACTAGAGGTTGCATATTCAATTTTTAAATCAAGAGAAGAAGATTGTAATCAGTTGAAGGTTGAGTTAGGTTCTTTAAAGAATAAGCATGAGAAATTCATAATCAAGGTTGGGAAAGATCATGAAATATCAGTCTAAGGTAAGAAGGATGAAAGTTTTAAACGCAAATTGAAGAAGCTAATTAGGAAACCCAATGATTTTAGGTTTTCAAATTATTTTCATGGCCATTGTTTCATTTTTCATCATGTTGGTCATAGGGGAAGAGACTGCTTAAAGATAAACACTTGGTCAAAGAGATATTTTAGTCATCTTCAAGTAAAAGGTATGAGAAATGTTGTTTTTTTTGTTATCATAAGGTTGGCCATATTGCTAAATTATGTCCAAATGGAGTAAAGATATCCTCAATGTATGTCAAAGCATATAGATCCCCTAGAAGGTATGAGAATATCCAAACTTAGCTTTGGAGACCTAAGATATTAAAGGTTGATCAGGTTGAGTCTAAGGGTCATAATAGATTACTTGCTATAGTGGAGAAAGAATCAGATAGGAAGGACTATGTGAAACTCTTATTATCAAGAAATATAATGAATACTAGTCCTAAATAGCTTAAATATCAAAGAGAATCTCTTGTTACATTTGAGCATGAGCCTTGTCAAGATAAGATAGTTGCAAGAGTTGAGAATATGAACAACATCATGGATGTTGAGGATAGAGAGTCAAAGAACTTAGACATGCTTAAATAGATTATAAGAGAAAGCCAAAAGAAGATCAAGGAAGTAATAGAGGAGATGTGGGAATCAACTAAGATTCTATTCTAGGACCCTTTGTGTGGGGTGTCTCTTCTAGGCTTCAAAAAGACACTTTATAGAAAAAATGAAGCATGGTGGATGCATGTTGGGTCTTGGTTGAGTTGCATGACAATAAAGTCATGAAGGTGAGTTGATAGATTAATTTGTATATCAGTTGGGGGGGAAAAGTCTAGGAATAGGTACAAGAATAGGTATAGGAATAAGTTTATAAAATAGGATGCTATAGTAAGGGGAAGTTACTATATTTTTTCAATTGGTAGTATGTCTAGGTTAGCATTTGTAGTACAAGTTTTAAGATGTGAAAGTTTTAGTTTGAGGTTTCCATCAATGATAAAGGTGGATATTATTGTAAATATTATCATTGATGTCAAAGGTCCTATAGCATTTAATGTCTAAAGGTGTTTTTATATTCATATCTTAGCTAAATTGTGTTAATATTAATAAATATAGTTTTGGTTGCATACAGTCAAAAGAGGTCCCATGAAGAAGTTAAAGAGTCACCAAGTAAAGACAAAAGAGGGAAATGATGCATTTTACCATGAAAGGTCACCTTGAAGAATTTGAAGAGTCATGAGATAAAGATGAAAGAGGGAAAGGATGCATTTTCCCATGAAGGGTCACTATGTGACTTTTCATATGAATGAATTTAAAGGGTCATGCAAGTTTGGTGAAATTTTCCATGTGAATTGAAAGGTCACAAAGGGTGTATGCCAAAGTTCATTTGGAAAGATATAAAAGAGGCTTGGGAAGCTATTTGTGATAAGCAAGGAAGATCATGGTTTGTAATTGTTATATCTAGCTTAGAAGAGTAGAGGAGAGAAAAGAAAGAGATATAGTAGTGTGATATCATTTGTTGAGAAAGCAATAGTGAGAGATAGTTTATGTTTTATACACAAATGGGTTGGTGCTCTTGTTTGGTGCTCACAAATCATTATTGTGTTGGTGTTTAACAAAGGGGTTGGTGCTCATATGGGTTAGTGCTCATAAATCATTATTGTGTTGGTGCTTAGCAAAGGGGTTGGTACTCCTTCACATTGGTGCTTATGAACATTGTAAAATTGATTTAGTGCTCATTTATATATTTAATATTGTTTTCCATGGTTTTCTACACTTTGGGTTTCTACATAAAATCTAATGTCTTTTTCTCTCTCTTATGTGGTGCATGTTATTTCTTCAGTTTTATTGCATATATTGAATTTGTGACTAAGTGGTTAAAGTAAATGAATTTGATTAATTAAAATATATATGATATACTATGAATTAGTATATCATGTGCTTAACACGATTTCCTTGAGAGCTACCTAATGAAGGAGTAGCCTCACTACATTGATCTTCATCACTACCCCAAACATATCTACATGAATCATTTGAACTTAGATTCTAGCCTAATATCTAATAAAATATGCTAAAATAAGAATTTTATATAGGTGAGCTCAAATAATATCTAGTTTTCATGATCTTAAAAATACAATGCATCAAATTGTTCAAATTGAAACAAAGTGAAAATAATACTTATATAACCATCATTGTGCATAAAAATTAATCATTCCATCTTCTTTAGAACCATACTAAAATAACAACTACTAGACTAAAAAAACCATGCATTGTTCTTTCACAATCTTCATACCACTTTCAATAAAATGGTAAATAATCCATAATCAAATACATGAAACCCTTGATGTTCAATTTTTATATGTGTGTGTGTGTGAGACCATGCGCAATTGATAAGGACCACTTATAACACAATCAACTTAAGGTTATAATTATATTCTAATTTTAGGGTTTAGGGTTTTAAAATTGAAATAAAAAATATTTAAAATTCCAATATGGATATGGTTAAGAAATTTTGGTAGACCTTATTATATAGTTTATAATTTTAAAAATATGAAAATGTTTTTAATATTCTTTGGTATAGTTGGTTTATTGTTTATACTCTTTGACAACTATAAAAAGTGAGGATGACATAACTAACAAAACATTCAAAACATTTTCATAATTTTAAAATTATAAACTATATAATAAGGTCTACCAAAATTTCTTAACAAAATCCATATTGGCCTTTCAAATATATTTTTATTTTAATTAATAAACTATGCCAATCAGAATATAATTATTACCTTAAACATTTAAAAATAAAATACATTATTATCATGAGGCTCCAAGACTTTTTTTGTGTATTACTAAATATAAATTGAGTACAAACCACAACTCACACTTCAAACATTTTGGTAGACCTTTTTATATAGTTTATAATTTTAAAACTATGAAAATGTTTTGTATATTATTTAGCTCCATTTATAAAACTGAGTAAAATAAACATTATCTTCCTTTTATATGGTCTTAATATCTCAAAAACTTACTAATGTTTATTTTATTTTTGGCATGGAATGTTGTGTAGGTGGAATTAAAGCTATAGGAATTGAGCTTGAGATGTTGCCTCATTTTTC
Source organism: Torreya grandis (assembly GCA_037957365.1). NCBI lineage: Eukaryota > Viridiplantae > Streptophyta > Pinopsida > Cupressales > Taxaceae > Torreya > Torreya grandis. The sequence goes on from JARHVA010000220.1 coordinate 6,320,652, forward strand.
ATTTCAAAATCCTCATGCCACTTTAAAGAAACTCAAATCCATACAAATTCCTCACCTTATGAGTTCCATATATATATTTATAAAAATACATGCAACTATATCTTCAAAAATATAAAACCAATATTTCTAATTTTGACCATGCCAAATAATCAAATAGTCATTTTGAACAAAAATTCCTCAAACATTTTAGAAAAATATTTAATGAAGATAAACCACTATGTCAAAATTGATAATTTATATACTTTGCATTATCTTCAATAAGCTTTCTCAATTTAAAAAACCCTAATGTTCAATTTCCATATATATATATATATATCTGTGTGTGTGTGTGTGTGTGTGTGTACACACACACACACATATACATACATATACATACATACATACATACATACATACACACATACATGTATGTATGTATGTATGTATGTATATGCATGCATACACCTCCCCCCCCCCCCCCCCCCCCCCCCCCCCCCGCCCCCCCACACACAAGGACCACTTAGGACACAATAAACTTAAAGTAATAATTTTATTTTTTTAGTTATATCATCCTCACTTTTCATAAAAGTATCTTTCATGCCATTATTTATTATAAGAAATTAGTTGTTTGTTTGTTTAAAATAAGTATGTGGTAAAGACTAATCAAATAATATATTAAACTAAGTATAGCAAAAAATGTGACAAAAAATTAGGGTATAGAGTATAAATAATAAACCGACTATGAGGCCATAGAAAAAGACAACAATGAAAAATGAGGATGGCATAACTAAAAATATATAATTATTACTTTAAGTTTATTATAAAAATTAGTGTATTGAGTATAAATAATAAATCAACTATGGGGCCATAGGGAGGGAATATATATATATATATATATGGACCACTTGGGACATAATAAACTTGAGGTGATAATTACATATTTTTAGTTATGTCATCCTCATTTTTGATTGTTGTCTTTTCCTATGGCCCCATAGTTTTCTTGATTATTTATACTTTATACCCTAAATTTTTGTCAAAAGTTTTTACTTAGTTTAATATATTATTTGGTTGGTATTTATTTTTACCACCCTAAACCCTAAACAAACAAGAAACTAATTTCCTTTGAGAAGTAATGGCATGCAAGATGCTTCTTTTAAACAATGTGCAAAGAACAAAATGAATTATATTATGTGGTTGGTCTTTACAACATACTTATTTTAAATAAATAAGAAATTAATTTCCTAAAAAATAATGTCATGCAAGATACTTATTTTAAACAATGCACAAAGAATAAAATGAATTATATTATGTGGTTGGTCTTTACTACATACTTCTTTTAAACAAACAAGAAGCTCATTTCCTCTAAGAAATAATGGCATGTAAGATACTTATTTTAAATATAGTGAATAAAAGAAACATAGCCTTATTTTAATTTTAACCATATTTTTGACTAACCTAGAAATACCTATTTCATAAATTTTGAGTTTTATGAAAAGATATACAGATATACATGAAATTCTGAAGAAAACCAACATGCACAATGTTTTGAGAAAATATCTTTAAATAAATGTTTTATAGGTAACCTATTATTATATTTATTCATTTAAAAATAGACGATTGTGACTACAAACAAATGCTCTTTGTCTTTAAAAATGAAAAAAACATAAGTCCTTACCTTTTAATCACAATGAAACTAGCTTATAAATTGTAGGCATCCTCATTTCCATCCTCTTGTCCCAATATTTGACTACCAAAACTTTACTTATGACTATTAGAGCTTTGTTTCCACCAATAGCTTACTTAGAGAAACCATCACATATGTATTCAATCAAATTAAATTAATCCCATGGGTGATGTGTTGGGACAACATTAAATTCTTCCTTGGGACCTCTCAATATGCCAACACTGCTTCACTAAAAAATGGGGAAAAATCTAAACCTTGATTTCCATAGCTTTAATTCCACCTATGCTACATTCAATACTATAAATAAAATAAACAATAAGGTGAAAATTATTTATTATTAAGTTTTTTAGTTATTAAAACCATATATAAGAAAGAACATGTGGCACCAAAGAATATTCAAAATATTTTCATAAAATAAAATATAATTATTACCTTAAGCTTATTATGTCGTAGGTGGTCCTTGTTATATATATATAATCTATAAGACTAATATAAGTCCCGAAATATGAGATTGTATAAAATTGACGCTATTTCACCTATGTATATTTTCATAAAATTAAGCATTTTAAAATTAAAAATAAACCTACTTATAGCTTTTTAGCTATAAATACCCTCTAAAATTTTCCCTGTTAAATAGGTGTTTGGTTGGTATTTTATAGATAAACAATGAATATGATTTGATTTTCATTTATACCACACCTTTTTAAAATATCTCAGATAAAGGTTAGATAATACAAATAGGCCGTGAATTATATTTTGAAATATTTTCAATTTTGATGACTTTTAAGGTACATAGACTTGATAATGAAACTGGACACTAGTGTTGACCCTAGTGTCCCTGTATTAAACATAGGTGTTCAGTAGAGTAAAAATTTGTGTAAGGTTTATAACTAATAGTGAAGGATAAAAATCATGTTTTAAGGCTTATGTAGTGAAAAAGTGATCTATGTTAATCATAATGATAGGTTCAATCAATGAGATATAATTTATGCATAGTGAGAAGTGAATGTGAGCCTTTTAGCAATAAGAAGATCTAGAGATAAAGGGTAAATCCTTTATTAATATTAGTCAAATGTACAAGATTGAGATGTTACATATTTATATTATAGTATCTACAATCATTCCCCTAGCACATGATGGATGGGATTAAGATAGAGTAGATGTGACACCTATATTAGAGCCTAAAATGTAGCCTCCTGGTAGATATGATTACGTTGTGATGGCTATTGCTAAGTGTGAGTATATGTCGATGATTTTTTAATTGTATTTTGTTCATTAAGAATTATATAATTATTGATAACTTACTCATATAATGTGTTATCGTAGGGGATACCTATTGGTCCACTATGGTAAATGATTCCATCTTTACCTTGATGTGGAATGTGCCATATGATATAATGGATATTGGATTAATAGAATGGGTTGTGCAAATTACTAGTGAGAATTCTTATTTATTCAATCCTTATTAAATTATAATTTCATTAACTATAGTTTTTGGTGAGTGTTATTCCCTATAGGAATATATTGATATATGGCTTGTTTTGAGTTAGCTTTCAAATTTGTCTAGAGATTTTTTAGGTAGTTTTTTTTAGTTGCAGTTAGAGAACACTCACATGTTTATTAAGAGTGAGAGACTTTAGAGATAGGTCAAATGATATAGGTCATGGCCATGAAGAGGTAATGGATCTTTGACCTTGTGATTTATAGATACATTGATTAGTAATAATTTATATGAGGGGGATGCCCCCATCATCAATTATTATGTATGTTGTAAACATTATATACATGAAATTGCTTTGTATTTGGTATCCATATATGATTTGTATGGAATTTTTTTCATTGATGCATTTTTATAATTTGATGATTATTTATATATAAATTTATGATTTATGTATGATGTATTAATGATACACATAGAATGTTAGTATTTTTATTTGTTAACATCACACATTTGATAGCATCATTGAAGAACTTATGTGGAAACAAACGGGTGAAGAATGAAATTTACATAATCTATCTAATAGCCTTGTTGTTGACCCATTGGAACTAGTTCCACTTCTAATTATTGTGTTATGATATTTAATTCTATTATTTATTGTTCCATATAAGTTTGATGTTATTTTTTCTTCCTTATGGGATTTGTAGTAGATATATATGTACTCAAAACCTAGAACTTTATAGTATTAGCTAATACACTTCTAGTATTGCTGCTGTCAAGGGATTGAATGACCAATGTTTCTTGAGTAAGAATGTCTTGGGATGTTTTAGTCATATTATAATGTGATCTAAAATAAGGGATTCTTATAGTGGTTTGGTCATGTAAAGTTTGATATACCATTCATTCCTTGGTAGTAATTTTGTGGGAAGTCTCAACCTTCTTATAATAACTACTAGGAGTGGGAGAAAAAGACATTGTTGTCATGTTCTCAAATGAAATGGCTCCTCTATCTACAAGTTATGTAAACCTTTGTCTTAAAACATAATAGTCATTTTCATGATTCTCATTTATCCTATGACAAGTTTGAAATGGTTTTACTTTTTATCTTTCCAATCGTATGTGGTGGATGATGGTAGTTTGAAGGAAGAGAAATCAATTATTCATCCAATAACTTATGAAATATACCATGGAATATATCTCTAAGATGATCAAACTAAAGTGTTTGACTCTTAGTATAGATAGATGCTCTAAATATAGGAGGTAATATATATGTTGATTCTTTTCCTTTATGTAAATCATTGATTGGTTTTTCGTTACTATAAACTAATTTGGAGGAAGGTATTGAATATGATTTGCATACCTCTTTAGTTGGTTTTTTTATTTGTAATAATCTTTAATGAAACTTTTTCCTTAATTTTATCTGCATCTAATTCCATGTTTTTGTTCACTATCTCAAATGCATACTTATGCACATCCATATATATGCTATCAAATTAAGATTAAGGTCATGCGATGATCTTTATTTAAGTGAATAAATAAGACCCAACCTGAATATGAATTGTACTTCCAAATCTAATGGTATATATGTCAAATAATATAATGCATTATTAAAATTTATATCATAATATTTAATAGACTCATAATCATGTTTTATTAATCCTTGTAAATGTTCTAATGTGAATTTAGATATATCATGCTTATGAAATTATGATAAAAATGTGTCTTCTAGTTTTCTAAAAATGGATAAGGAACCATTTGGAAGACTATACAACCAATCAATAGCTACTTATACTAAAATTATATGAAAGTATTTTAGTAATAGGCATCCATATTTATCCCAATGTATAATTAATGTACATATTGTGGTAAAGGGAATAGTATCCTTGACCATTAGATAGAGGGAACATAGGCATGAAAAAAAAATATTGGATAAGGTTAGTTAAAGACAACTCATGTAAGAGGTCAATCTTATAGAATGTTTTCATTAATATTAGCATTACATGAAAATAATTGTAACATGAAAATTGACATTCTATTTTGAATATATACTAAAGTATTCATCATGACTACAATGTGACCATGAGGAATGTTTTAAGTTTGGGAAGATGCACTTGTGGGTTGTAATTTACAATTTATTTGAAACATTATTGTTGAGGATTAGTATTTAAATTAGGTAAATTAGTAGTTTTTAATTCATTATAGGGTAAATAATAATTATTGTTTGTAATTTATTGTATGGGTAAATATGTAAATATAGTTGGTAAACATTATTTTTATGTAACAATAACGTATATTTGGCCATGGTTCATCTAATATTTTACAAAAATAATTTGTAATATATTATTATTTGTACAAGTTCAACAACCACATGATTCTATGATAGAAACTTGGGATGTCAACTCCTTTATTTTAGGTTATCACTTGCCTATATATTTGGCTCTACCTACAGGTCTATGTAATAGGAAATTAAGAGAGTAATATAATATTATATTATGTGATTTAATATTATCTCTACATATTTTCCATTATTCCATTGTGCATGAGTTGATTTTTTTGATAGCTCATATAATACCTAACATTGGTATTAGATTAGTAATGTAATCTTGAAGTTTTGTGAGGGGTAGTTACACTATGACTTGTCCCTATGTATGAGATACTGAGTTTTAGAGAATACATATGTATTATTAGATCCCAATTTTTTTTGGTATGAGTACTCTGCCTGGCTAATGATAAAATGATATTATGAGAATAATTAATAGATAAATTTATCTAGAGATTTACATTAGAACATATAAAGAGATAGTTAGATTTGGTAAAATTGATCTATGTTAGCTTTATTAGGATAAGTCAGCTTATATTTATATCTCATATTATTTTTTATTGTCATTGTATTCATATTTATGGCTTTGATTTCAAGCACTTTTACTCTAATCGTGCATTCCACCCTTCATAATTTGGATTGATATATCCCTCACATGATATCAATATTGATCTAGTTTATTGACTAGTCTTAGATTTGGGGAGAATATAATTCAACACTGTTGTATGTTTGGATAATCGTGTTATCCCACACCATCTACCACTCCAAACATAATTATTTAGATCTTCAATAGAAAAAACTAAAAACAATAATTTCTAGTTATATATCCATGGAATCGAGCCAAATATCACATTATGTAAATTATAAGTCTACATGATTTTATGGTTATATCAAGCACAACCATATCAAGTCATATTTAGGTTAGTTTATTAGGATGTCTTTTTATTGATATAGTATAATTTTTTAATGGTTAAGGTCTATATGTTTTGTTTTATGTGTCAATTTGACTATATTTCATATGTATTTAAGGTGATTCAATTATTGTTAATATTTTTAAAAGATATTAATTTATTTTTATAATGATTCATGCAATTTCAATCTAAGTCTAATTGTGAGTTTAGTCATTTTTTTTTTAAATTATCAAAATGTCAAAAATCATAAAGTGCTAGTTTTTTGGGTCTATTATCAAAATAAAAAAAAATGAGTCAAGAGTTAAAATTCATTGTGTCATTTTTCATAGTCAAGTCATCATTTTCAAAAAATGTAAAAAAATAAAAAAATTCTTGTAAAAAGATGTATTTTTGAGAAATGTTGATGTCCTAGGCACTATTTCACATTGAGGGGGGAAGTAAACCCAATGTGGAAACTATTGAGCTTCAATAATTCATCAACTAAGTAGTTTCTTCATAAGGAGGTCAGAGGCAATAAAGGAAAGAGTCCATTCAAGTCTCTCATTAACGATTAGTGATGGGGCTACTTTTACTTTAGTGGCATGTACTTGTTAGTTGTGTGGTGTGGTAGATACATTTATTTTTTCAATGTGTTTTATAATAAGAATAAAGGTTCATTCCTATTCTCTTGTGAGTATTAGCCATGTAACCCATTTTTTATAAGAATTATATAATGTTGATAAAAATGTATTATATCAATCATGATGTAAAGGTTATCGGTAAACTTATGAAAAAAAACCATCTGTGTAAGGTTTTTTGGTGAACCTAAAAAACTAATTGTGTAAGGTTTTTGGTGAACCTATAAAACCAATTTTGAAAGGTTATTAGTGCACCTAAAAAAAATTGGATAATTTTTTAATTCACATATCGGTAAAAACATCAAAGTACAAGTGTGGAGGATGAACAGAAGCATATATCTTTGTTCATGCCTTGGTGGTGGTTGTATCCATCCATGAAAGCCACTTGTAATAATACGATGTATTGGAGTTTTAGGCAAGATAAATGTTGCATAGTTGAAGATAATATCATGAGTACACAAAAGTGACATGATAAAATTAGAAAATGAGATACGTTTTACCATGTAAAAAATAAATGGGGGGAATATTGAGGATTAGTATTTACATTAGGTAAATTAGTAGTTTTTTTTACCATAGGGTAAAATAATACTTACTTTTTGCAAGTTACCACATGGGTAAATATAGTAATATAGTTAGTAAACATTATTGTTATGTAAAAATAATGTATATTTGGTTATCGTTAGTCTAATATATTATAAATATAATTTGTAATATATTATTGTTTGTACAGCTTCAACAACTACATGATTTTAGGATTTAATCATGGGATGTTGATCCATTATTATAGGCTATCACTTGCTTATATAATTGGATATACCTATAGGCATATGTAATAGGAAATTAAGAGTGTAATACAATATTATATTATGTGCTACAATATTGTCTCTACATATTTTCTATTATTCTATTGTCCATGAGTTAAATCTTTGTTAAAAATCATACAATACCTAACAATTGCATAATTGAGATTCATTGCATGAAGGAACATCCATATCACATGTTGTTTTCAAATAAGAAAGTATATAATTTTTAATGTTATGAATATTTGTATAACTATTGCATCAATTTTTAGAATATAATAAAATAACATGCTACATATGTGCATCTAATTGTGCTTCTAAAATGGAAATGGAAGAATCATTTTAAATTTTTTCGTGATAAAGAGAAAATAAAGAAAAATGACTATTTATTTTTAGAAAATTTGTATTAAAAAGAGAATCACATTCAAATTCATTTTTTTTTTTTTCATATAGTAAAGACATAATGTTCAAGTTTTGTCATATTTACATCACTGAGAGGTAAAGATAGAGAAGTGCTTTATATTTAATATTATTAACATCATATATAGAAATAGAAAGAGAAGTGCTTTTTTATTTTGTAATATTTACATGTTATAATGGATAATAATAATTTTAAACTATTATAAGATTTTCATCATCTAATAAGTGAGAAAGATAAGTACTTTAAACATGTGCATCATATAGTAAAGGAGAAATTATTTCATATTTTGAATACTTTTGTAAATAAGAAGTGCATTCAACCTTTAGCACATTTTCATCATTATGAGGAGCATCGATGCATATATGAATACTATTTTCAAATTTTGAATTATACATTAATTTTTGTTTTCATGGATATTTGATTTACAACTTTGAATTTGATGAAGTGAACTAGTAAATGGTAAAGAAAAATTAGGTGTATTCTCAATTAATACATCCTAATATTTTATATAATGTAATTCAGAGGAGTTAAAATGTATACCTTAGCATGATTTTAATATTTCTTAACATGGTGATCAAGAGAAAATCATGAATATATAGTGGATATTTTACATCCTATATCAAAAAATAGGATATGATGCAAACTCTTGTTCATGATAATCATAGTCATAATCATTTTCTTTATATACATCATTACCATTGTTATGCATACAAAAACAATCATTAGTCCATTCTTGAGATTAATCAAGTGGTAAAAAAATACCATAAACTAAACCATACAGAGGTTGAGGACTATGAGATTCTAAATTATTTACCTATGGATAACCATATGCAATAACATTCAGATAATGTAGAAAATCCAATGGATGAGGAGAGGATGTCATAAAAAATGCAAGCTGTAATATATGCATAATGAAGATTAAAAATTTCAATATATTGCTTGGGTAATTTAAAAATATGATATTTTTTCCAAAAAACATGTAATAATCAAAACCTAGAAAAATAGGGGAAATAAGGATCTAGTGTGTCTTGTAGAGCAAGATTTTTTAAAACTAGTAAAGTAAAAAATAAAACAAAACCATACATAATTTGATTGAACAAAAAGAGGTTTTTTATTATATCAATAGGAAAATAACAAACCAAGTAATTTTAAAATTGAACTTTTATGAATTAGAAATTATCCAAATAATGTGGAATTGGTCACAAGAAAAACCCTAGAGTATCCCTAATAAATAATTAGTGATCGTGATAAAAAAATCAATGTGTTTAAAGAATCTAAGAGAGGTGTTTGAATAAAAATTTGTAATTGACAAAACACAAACAATTATTAAAGAATAGGTATACATTTCACCTTGTATGTCGATATTTACTAAATATATTAAATTAAAAAATATGAAAAATCCATTTAGGTGAACAAAAAGAGGTTTCTGATTATATCAACATGAATATGAAAAACCTCTAAGGAATTTTGAAATTGTGTTTTTATTAGGTATAAATTATGCATTCAATAAAAATTATTTTTCAAGTGTATAAACATGAAACCCTAGGAATAAGTAGAGGATAAAACCCAAGGGTAAAAAAGGTAAATGAATTTTAAGTTTTACACCATCAAAAGGGGAAATTATAGATAAACTTTGAAATGTTTGGAAAATTTTCAATGAAAAATAAGAGTGAAACCCTAAAATAAACCTAAGGTTTTGCAAGGTTTGATCAATATACAAGTTTAACACATGTTTTATCTAAAAATTAAATTAATACAATATTAACACTTAATTAGATAAATTATTATAATATTTATCTAAATTTAAAATTAATTAAATAAATACTAAAATAAATTTATGAAAACTATACTCTATAACAAGTTTGACATGCACAATAAGGAAAACAAAGGGATAGAGATAAACTTATCTTGTTTTGATATGCTTATCTAAATCCTAAATGTTGATAGACTGAATAAATACTATGTGAGCTAACCATAACTTTCTTACTTCAAAATTAAGTGACTTTTTTGAGAATAGGATAGGATCAATAGAATTAGACAAATGTGATTGTCTTGTTGGTCAATTTTGTCCTTTGACTATGAAGAACTAAAATTTGGCTGAGAGGTGTATAGGATTCTCTAGCAGTCATTTCCACCTTTCAAATAAGTATTATATACATTCATGAATGTATACTATCAAAATCCTAGTCTGTTACACATGAAATAGATATATGACTAGATAAAAAAAGAGTCATCCACATGTCACCATCTCCCTCATTTTTTACTAATAGGTCTAGGTACTAATTATATCACTTCTTGAGCATCCAAATAAGTACGAGTCATCCATGTTTCATTGTCCCACTATTTCAAAACCTATACATAGTGACACAAATTATTAATCCCATAGATTGAGTATAAAATCAAGAGTCATCCATGTGTCAACATGTCACTCATCCACAACTATAATTTGATTTTATAGATATCAATTCCAAGTAAAAGATATGTAGATCAAATCCAAGTATTTAAGTAATAAGAGGCCACATGTCATCTTATATATAATCAAATTCAAACAAATAAGTATGAAATATTGTATTGAGATAGGTAATGACATGTGTCATAATAGATGATTCAACAAGCTAACTAGGAAATAAAAGGTAACTACAAAGCACCGTGTGGAAATCAACCTTGCTAATGATGATATCATGAAAATAAAATTCAAAATAGAATATATAAGTAATGAATATATTATCTAAAATTAATTCCCATGAATGGAATATTTACAAAATGAATTTCTGATCCTAACTATATTGACTACATACTTGGTCCCAAAATGAAAGATAAAAGTACATTTATTACTTGTTATTACTATGAACTGCTATCAAAGCTCACTCATAACTAAAGGCCTAAGATTTGTGACTTAATATAATTATTCATAAGAATTAAAATGGAAAATTAAATAAAAAAAAATTTCTCTCTCCATGTTTAATTTTAGTGGTAGCACATATATACATGCAAATAACACACACTACACTGTGCACTTGACTTATTGAGGTTAGGATGAGACATCGAACATAATGGATGGGAAATGGGTGGAACTATAGATAAGGACTATTTTTGTGTGGAATGGGATTTGGAATGAGTGGTGAAAATGGGTTCTCATGATGGAACCAAAATACCTATGAATCATCATGTTGCTTGTTAAGAGCATCTAGTTGAGTGGAGACAAAAAACCAAGGTCCTTTGGTGTATGATATAATAAGAAGTTGAAGCTCATAATAAATATTATGAATGATGAAATGGTAATGGTATAGTTTAATGACTCGTAGAATTAGGTCAACTCTTTTAAGTTAAACACATCTAGCCAATGTCATCCAAAATTATGAATTATATATGACAAGGCTAGACTCAAGGAGAAGAAATAGAAGTGAAGGTGTGGATCTAAGCTCAAATCACATTATATTAGAAACATCAATTATGGAATAGGATGAGAATGTGTGGATCTAAAAACTAATATTATTCTTCTAGGGCACTAATATCATTGATGATTAGGTCAGGAATATGTGTAGCATAGAAAACCTTAAGTCTCAATTTGACACTAATATTTGATTGTCTATTGATTATAGGACTAGGTGCTATGACCCTAGGGAAAAGACCTTCTCTAATAAGACCATGTGTCTCAAAAAATTTCAACCAAAGGATATTAAGAAATTTATAAGTGTATGATCTTCTTTGGTAGTGAATATTTAATAAAACTTGTTTTTTTATTATATGCAAAGTTTCATTTGTAAGGCTTCTATGGCTAGGCAAGTCTTTGATAGTATTTTTAGTTTTTTTGGTTCAGGAATGTTTGACTAAAAATCAAAATTAATTAATTTTTATAAAATTAAATAAATTTAAATTAAAAATAATAATCAAACTAAAATTGAACGAAAAAAATCCTATTTGTCTTTTCCAATTGATTTTCAATACATGCAAGGTAAGAGAGATATCTAATCTAATTATAAAAATTCTAATCTTTTTTAAAATTTTCTAGATGTAACTTAATTGAATTTATTATTTACTTCTTTCTACCCTTAGGAATATAAAGGGGTCAACCTATGCCTATGAGTAACTGAGCATAACCTTGGTCAACCTATTATGTCTCTTGAAGTGTCAGGGCAGTTCAAAAAGGGGATCACTTGTCATCAAGTTGAGGTAGTAGGTTCTAGTGATGTGTTATGTTAAGGACTATCATGGTGGTCATCTAATTACCCTTATAGATCATGTGTCAAGTGTCTACTCTATGTTAGCTACGTGTAGGAGCCCATGGCAAGTATTAATATGGTCCTTATGACCTAATCATTCATGTAAGAGGTAACTTACGATATTAGGCAATTTATAATTGTATGATCTTTATTGGTAGTGAATATTTGAAAAAACTTGTTTTTTTATTATATGCAAAGTTTCATTTGTAAGGCTTGTATGGCTAGGCAAGTCTTTGATAGTATTTTTAGTTTTTTTTGTTCATGAATGTTTGACTACAAATCAAAAGTAATTAATTTTTATAAAATTAAATAAATTTAAATTAAAAATAATAATCAAACTAAAATTGAATGAAAAAAAAAAATCCTATTTGTCTTTTCCAATTGATTTTCAATACATGCAAGGTAAGAGAGATATCTAATCTAACTATACAAATTCTAATATTTTTTTAAATTTTCTAGATGCAACTTAAATGAATTTATTATTTACTTCTTTCTACCCTTAGGAATATAAAGGGGTCAACATATGCCTATGAGTAACTGAGCTTAACCTTGGTCAACCTATTATGTCTCTTGAAGTGTCAGGGCATTTCAAAAAGGGGATCGTTTGTCATCAAGTTAAGGTAGTAGGTTCTAGTGATGTGTTATGCTAAGGACTATCATGGTGGTCATCTAATTACCCTTATAGATTATGTGTCAAGTGTCTACTCTATGTTAGCTATGTGTAGGAGCCCATGACAAGTATTAATATGGTCCTTATGACCTAATCATTCATGTAAGAGGTGACTTACGATATTATAGTCATAGCCAACCATGTGAGCATGCCAAAAATATGCAACATGAGATAGAATTTAGGATATTAGGGACAATTATAGTAAATATGTTTCACTTTTGTTTGAAACCTTAGCATACTTTTAGGTTCTTTAACAAGAAAAATAAGGTACCTCCTATTGACATATTGGGTTCCCAATAAAAAACTTCTTCCTAACACCCATACAAGCTTGTAAACGATGGTCTACATACTTTGTGATGTCCTCTTTCATCTCATTTTGATATTTTTAGGACTATTTAAGGTATCAAGTTTGTACTAGACATTACTTGCAGATATCATTATATGCCATGGTTGTCTTGGGTCCTTAGATGATGTGCTAGTCATCATGGTGGTCCTTGAGTGAGGGTAAGAGTTTCAAAGTGATTTTTGAGGTCTATATAGCCTAAGCATGGTTTGATAAAGCTAAGGTTTCTTATCAAGATTTTAGGTTATTTGGAAAGTTTAAGATTTCTAATTCTCATGGGATTTAGGCTTGTTTTAACCATTTTCTCAAAGGGAGACCTTGATAGAAAGATGGAAAGGATGTCTAAACCTTGCCTAAGTCATAACTTTTATCAACCTGGAGGTGCACCCTGATTCAAGGACGTGCTCTAAAAGGGCCAATCATTTATCTAGCTGGAACAATGGGATCTTCTCACGAGGGTGGGTGCCTTGATAGTGAGAAGAACCTCTAGAGAAGGCTAGTTCCTGTATGATGTATCAATGAAGATTCCTACTCTACACTGCTGACTACCATGGAAAAGGGAGAAAAAAAACTTAAAAGGGAAATCCTACCTAAAAGGGGGTGATACACCAGAATTATGATCCTACTCAGCATGGATCCTTGAACACTGAATGAACAAGAGAGAAGGAAGACCTTAGACTTCAAATTAATCACTTGTGCATAAGTATTTCATGTAAAGGTTTGATCTAATAACTAAAACTTGAGGGAAAACAATGGAGAGAGGTCTGATATAAGACACTTTACAGCCATCTATATCCACTTACAATTTCAACAAAAGATAATAAAGAACACTTTAACATGACCTGCACAAGGATAATATAGCAACTAGGTACGAAAAAAAATTTGGGAAGGGAGAAAACTCTACCACTTATGTAAATTGTTGAAGAAATATACACTATGCCATGCTTGAAATTTGAAAGTACAGTCCTTCTTACAGATCGAAGAGGTTACACAACTCTTAATGGTAGAGTCTAGTCTAACCAAGAGAGATTGGATGATTTTTAATCAAGGCTAAAAGCCATTATATAAAAAATTATAAGAGGCCAAAGATAGGCGTATAAACATGAAGAGAAAGATTTACTTTTGTTAACTCCAAGCTTTACTTGGCCTTAAAATAAAATATATCTCCTTTGTCCTTGTATGGAGCTTATTCATTTGATGAAGCACAGTTATCCTTGTTATGAACCATCCACCTCTTCTTTGTATGTAAATCTTCTAATAGATGCGGTGTTTGATCAATTGGTCAACTACAAATATGGATTAGTCAACTCCTTGTTGGAACTCAGAACTCTAGTTGAAGCCAAATTTAGTCCTTCAGATGCATGCACTGAATGAAGATGAACAGGTCTTTAATGATTAGTTAATTGAAACTTAGACCGTTTATTTGAAAATAACTCTGATGTTCAAAAATAGCTCTATCATTCGAAAATAGCTCCAACATTTGCATGTATCTCATTCTAATTTTGATTGTGTCTATTTTTGGCAAGATTTCATATTTAATTCTTTGTCAGACTATCTATTTTCTTTTCCTTTTACACAGTTAGCTTCCATTTATTTCAGATTTTCTGCTACCCTTTTTAAATTCCAACAGTTACTTCTTGCAGGAAAAATTTGATAGCTTGTACGACGTCACCGAAAACTGTCACATTTCCTTCAAAAATATTTGTGTGGGTTTATTCCATTGTTATTTTCCCTTTGTCAGCTTTTTTGTGTTGGTCGTTGAGTCATAACTATGGGCTTTTGTTCTGTCAGCTTCCAAATTCCTTCAAACTTTTTGTCTAAAGAAATTCATACCTTTAGGTTTTTCCAAAGCTTTATCAAACTTCCTTGACTTTTCCCAGGATTTATGCTATGTGTCAGGATTTTTGCTATGTGTAGGTCATTTTGAATTCCTTCAGACTTTTATCTAAAGGAATTCCTTCAAACAAAAATTTTGAAGGATTCCAATTGTCTTTGTAAAACTTTGCCTTTTTTCCTAACTGTCTTTGGCTTTGCCTTTTGGAAAAGTCTGGGGTCTTATTTGTTTGACTTGTCTTGAGTCACTTCCAAATTCCTTCAAACTTTTTGTTCGAAGGAATTCCTTTAGAAAAAAGTTCATAAAAATTCATTCTCTTTACCTTTGCTCTATGAAACGCCCTTTGGGATTCCAATGTGTCCTCTGCCAGCCAATCAGTCCATGTCTTCTTTAGTAGCAGTCCACGTGTCATCTAGTAGTCCTAGTGTCAATCCACATGGCCTCCAACAGTGCCCTTTAAAAAAATTGGAGGCACTCGGGCTTTCTGTAATGGTCACTGATTTGATCTTCCTCCTACCCAAAGGGTAGTGCCCTTTGGCCCTTTTGTAAGTGTCCCTTTTGAAGGGTACCATACCCTTCGAAAGTCTTGAAACTACCCCTTTTCCTTGTCTTTTGAAATGTTTTTGAGCTTCTTCTAAGTGCTTTACAAACCTGAGTGAGTCCGTAGATTTTCCCTGAGTGAGTGCATAGAAAATCAACTGCCCGAGTCCATAGAAATTTTGATTTAGTCCACAAATTTTAGCCTGATTGAGTGAGTCCATAGATATCTTCCTGAGTCCTTAGAAACTCTCTGAGTGAGTCTGTAGAAACTACCTTTGAGTGAGTCCATAGATATCATTCTGAGTCCTTAAAAACTCTCTACGTGAGTCCATAGATATCTTCCTGAGTGTGAGTCTGTAGAATTAGTAAAGGAAAACAATAATATCTTCCTTCCTTGACTAGAGATGAGAACTTGCCAAGTGGCAAGAAAAAATCTAACTCATGGAAGATTTGTCAACATTCTGATGACTCAGCTGAGAAGCATGCCTGCTATGCTTGAGGACCCAGGCCATGTATAGACTTTATTCAAATTTCTTGATGGTGAATCTGATTTTAGATCAAAAAAATTTGCTCTGATCATTTTTGTAATAACCTCCTTCAAAATAAGAAGGGAAACACACGAAAGACAAAAAAACTAACTAAAAGCAAATGTGCAAACAAGAACTTATTAAACAAAATGGAAGCAAACTACTGTGCTTGAACAACACTTGGAGGAAATTAGAAACAACTAAAATAACCTAGTTAACCATGATAAGGCATGATCTGCCTATATCAAATGGAAAATTCTTGAACTCACTCCTTTTGAGAGATGGTATAATTTGCAAAGTAGGTTGTTTCTTAGTCATAACCTCAGATGAGGCATTTGCCTTGTCAACCAACTGGATTAGCATCTTCCCAAATGGGTCATCAATAGAAAACCAATCATCAACAAAGACAAACTCACCAAGTATTTCCTGATCGTTTTTAGATTGGTTGTCATCCATCACCATGTCAAGTGATACCCCATCTATGTATGCCTTTTGAGTGACCACATCCTTCTTATTTACTGCTACAATTTCATCTAGCACTTCAAGGAGCTTTGGGCATGTAACTCCATCTGTATTGTGACCTTGAATAGGTGATTCTTGATCAAGCTTCTCATAAACATGCTCTTCAATAGCCAACATATCTATACAAATCTCTTTAATCTCTGGTAGAGGCTCAAGGTATAGCTGACAATCATCTTTTTATTCCTCATTTTGATCTATTTGAACTGAATCCATTGTCACACTATCTGGATCCTTCTCAATAGGAGATACCTATAACTCATGTATGACTTCAATTTGTACCAGCTCCATTTGAAGTTCATCCACATCAAGATTAGTCTTCTCACTCTCAATTATAACTGGATGCTCAATTACAACCTCAAGAGAAGTATCAATAGGAATTTCCTCCTTAAACACTTTTGAAGCATCCTCTGCACATTCTATAAGAACCTGACCTATAGCTACGACCTCTTTCTCGATACTCCAAAGAATAGGGTCTTCTTGAGGAAGGGTGATGGTGGGAGGGTGATGAAATTCACTTGTTTGAGAGGGAAAGTAAAACATGGGAGATTGATCATGATCAAATTTTAAAATCTTGAGGGAAAAGGAATCATCTAGGGAGTTTTGGAGGGGGGAAAGAGAAATTCTTAAAAACCTCTATATTTTGTTCCTTCCACTTGGCCATTACCTCATCAAAGTTTGGAACCTGCTTGTCCTCCTAGACAACATGAGCTTGAGAGATGATTGGTGAGGTAATGATGGGACTATAGGAAGGTCTAGTCTCATACATAGCCACTTGAATAGGCTTTTGATTCCAACTAGGAAGCTCCCTTGGCGCACACTAAGGATGGTTAAGAACTTCATAAGAATAAGAAGCACCATAGCCTTTTGTAGACAATTCATTTAACTTGATTCTCTGCCATTCCCAGGCCTCCATTTTTTCTAATGTGAGAATACATAGTCCATTTATCTCTTCTAGACCATTAGACATGTTTCAAAATAGACCATTTATTTCCTCATACTGAGAGTTAGAACAAACCTTTCTTGCATATGCCAGTATTCTAAGCTCTATTTCAATCATTTTATCTTGAAGGCGATACTGCTCATATGTAACATCATAGCCATATGGGGAAGATGAAATCTCATCCTGAGACTGATATGGCTCATGAGGAAGGTAAGAGTCATGTTCTAGATAATAAGGATCATGAGAAACTTGATAATGCTCAACATAGCTTTGATAGTAGCCTTGATAAGGCTGATTAGGCTCATAGATATCATGACCAGGCTGGTATGATCCCTCATTGAGCTGATAAGGAAATATACCATAGGAATTCTCTCCATACATAGCCATCAAAATTCATTCACAATAATAAAAATAGACTTACATGGAAGCTGTCATGAACTATTAGAAGCAACTGCTTGAGCTTGGAGTCACTGAGTACTTCTTAAAGAACACTGTTGTAACTTTAATTTCATAAAAACTAGAAAAAAATGGGTCCCACCGAATGTGCCAAAAATTGTTGTCAACTTGGAGGTGTGCCCTGATTCAAGGACGTGCTTTGAAAGGGCCAGTCTTCTATTTAGCTGGAATAATGGGATCTTTTCATGAGGGTGGGTGCCTCGATAGTGAGAAGAACCTCCAGAGAAGGCTGGTTCTTGTATGATGTAGCAGTGAAGATTCCTACTCTACAGTGCTGACTACCATAGAAAAGGGAGAAAGAAAACTTAAAGGGGAAATCCTACCTAAAAGGGGGTGATACACCAGAATTATGATCCTACTCAGTGTGGAACCTTGAACACTAAATGAACAAGAGAGAAGGAAGACCTTAGACTTCAAATTAATCACTTGTGCATAAGTATTTCATACAAAAGTTTGATCTAATAACTAAAACCTGAGGGAAAATGATGGAGAGAGGTCCGATACAAGACACTTTATAGCCACCTAATATCCACTTACAATTTCAACAAAAGATAATAAAGAACACTTTAACATGACCTGCACAAGGATAATATAGCAACTAGGTATGAAACAGAATTTGGGAAGGGAGAAAACTCTACCACTTATGCAAATTGTTGAAGAAATATACACTATGCAATGCTTGAAATCTAAAAGTATAGTCCTTCTTATTGATTGAAGAGGTTACACAACTCTTAATGGTAGAGTCTAGTCTAACCAAGAGATATTGGATGATTTTTAATCAAGGCTAAAAGCCATTATATAGCAAATTACAAGAGGCCAAAGATAGGTGTGTAAACATAAAGAGAAAGATTTACTTTTGTTAACTCCAAGCTTTACTTGGCCTTAAAATAATATATATCTCCTTTGTCCTTGCATGGAGCTTATTCATTTGATGAAGCACACTTATCCTTGTTATGAACCATCCACCTCTTCTTTGCATGTAAATCTTCTAGTGGATGAGACATTTGATCAATTAGTCAACTCCAAATATGGACTAGTCAACTCCTTGTTAGAACTCAGAACTCCAGTTGAAGCTGGATTTAGTCCTTCAAATGCATGTGATGAATGAAGATGAATAGGTATTTAATGATCAATCAATTAAAACTTAGACCATTTATTCAAAAATAGCTCTGATGTTTGAAAATATCTCTATCATTCGAAAATAACTCCAGCATTTGTATGTATCTCATTCTAATTTCGATCGTGTCTATTTCCAATAGGATTTCATATTTAATTCTTCATCAGACTATCTATTTTTTGTTCGTTTTGTATAGTCAACTTCCATTTATTTCAGATTTTCTACTACCCTTTTTAAATTCCAATGGTTACTTCCTGCAAGAAAAATTTGACGGCCTGTAGGACATCACCAAAAATTGTCACATTTACTTCAAAAATATTTCCATGGGTTTATTCCTTTGTTATTTTCCCTTTTTCAACTTTTTTGTGTTGGTCACTAAGTCATAACTGTGGGCTTTTATTCTGTCAGCTTCTGAATTCCTTCGAACAACAGTCTGAAGAAATTCATACCTTTAGTTTTTTCCAAAGCTTTATCAAACTTCCTTGACTTTTCCTAGGATTTATGATGTGTATCAGGATTTTTGCTGTGTGTAGGTCATTCTAAATTCCTTCAAACTTTTGTCTAAAGGAATTCATTCAGACAAAAAGTCTGAAGGATTCCAATTGTCTTTGCAAAACTTTGCCTTTTTTCTTAACTGTCTTTGGCTTTGCCTTTTGGAAAAGTCCAGGGTCTTCTTTGTTTGACTTGTCTTGAGCCACTTCCAAATTCCTTTAGACTTTTTGTTCAAAGGAATTCCTTCAGACAAAAGTCTACAAGAATTCATTCTCTTTGCCGTTGCTCTACAAAATGCCCTTCAAGATTCTAATGTGTCCTCCACCAGCCAGCTAGTCCATGTCTTCTTTAGTAGCAGTCTGCATGTCATCCAACAGTCCTAATGTTAGACCACATGGCCTCCAGCAGTGCCCTTCAAAAAAATTGGAGGCACCTAGGCTTTCTGCAATGGTCACTGATTTGATCTTCCTCCTGCCCGAAGGGTAGTGCCCTTTAGCCCTTTTGTAAGTGTCCCTTCTGAAGGGTACCATACCCTTTGGAAGTCTTGAAACTACCCCTTTTCCTTATCTTTTGCAATTTTTTTTTAACTTTTTCTAAGTGCTTTACAAAATTGAGTGAGTTCGTAGATTTTCCCTGAGTGAGTTCATAGAAAGTTGACTACCTGAGTTGGTAGAAATTTTGACTTAGTCTACAGATTTTAGCCTGACTAAGTGAGTCCGTAGATATCTTCCTAAGTCCTTAAAAACTCTCTGAGTGAGTCTGTAGAAACTGCCTTTGAGTGAGTCCATATATATCTTCCTGAGTCCTTAGAAACTCTCTAAGTGAGTCCATAGATATCTTCCTGAGTGTGAGTCCGTAGAATCAGCAAAGGAAAACAATAATATCTTCCTTCCTTGACTAGAGACGAGAACTTGCCAAATGGCAAGAAAAAATCTGATTCATGGAATATTTGTCAACAATAACATGATGTATGAGCTATATTAAAGATCATTATCCATGGTCTACCCATTCAACCCTATTTCAAGTTTTCATAAACCGTTCAAGTCATCAAATAACCCTTTAAACACCTCATATTAGTCACATTACATTATAAAACTTTGGGAAATGGGTTTTTAGGCATCTCATTATATTATAAGGGTATTAAAAGGGTCTCATTTCCATCTTATAGTCATAAAAAGATGATTTGTGTGCATAAGAGGGTCCTTTTGAATCCAAACCCACCTTTAGTCCACCAAACGGGCCCCACACATGTGGAAATGTGGCCTTTCATCTTCCCTAGATGTATCATAGGTTTTGAAATGTTTTTTTAATTATATTTTCCCTCCTCTCATCCTCTAATGACATTTCAAGGTCTAAAACTTGATTAAATAAAGGAAATTTGTAGGTTATAGGTGCTTTCAAACTTGTATGGATCCATACAATACAACCATGATCAAAGGGAGTTAGAAATGATAACATTAGTTTAGATTTGAGCACAATAAACTAAGGAGATGAACATCGATAAATATAAAATTATTTTAATCACACTATATTATATTATTCATACTATTATTAAAACATTCAGGTGTTACATATATATAGGAAAATCATTCCTATATTTATGGAGAACATCTCTCCACTGATATCACACCCAATATCCCTATGATTATGTAAAACACTATATATGATATATTGTTATAACTCATAACAATATATCTCAATAATATAATATACTCTAGTCTATTATCTTAATATTATTTATAACAATATTACTACCAAATATAACTACCAAATAACCTATACGTAATAATGAATTATTACTCACGTAATTATTCATATTATGAAGTACAAATTACTACGAAGACTAACTCTTTCCTAATATCCCCCCTAAGCCTTCCATGGTAATTTGTGTTTCACAAGACATAATGAAAGTAATGAAGGAACACATCAACTTATTATCAACCATTCACTATGGATAACACATCAATCAAACTTCAAACAGAGACACCATCTATTCAACTTTCAATCTTGCCTTCAAGAATTGCCTCAAACAAAACTATATGCCACCACATACTCTTAGATCTGCATATTACTGATGTAATCTTGCTACACATAACCACTACTATATGAAATTATGAATCTCACATTTACTGTACATGACTACAATGGACGTGTCACTAGGGTCATCTCCATAAAGAAGGAAGAAAGTCATGGGATCTCTATAGTAGCTACTCTCCTAACCATTACCACATTCTTATTTCTTCTAAACACCTTTTTTATTTAATGACTTATGTGAGAAAATAGGAAATTCACCTCTTATTCATCACACATAATTTTTTAAAAATAAAAAAAATACATACATACACACCACTATTTCAAGAATTTTCCCTTCATTAGTGGCTAATGAGATGCATAGAAAGCCTCCATCCTCTAGTATCCTCCAACCTCCAATTAGACACTACTTACTTAGCAACAATGTTGATGAATCTCATTCTATTTATTTTTTATAATACAATGACACCATAAGACTAACTTATTTAAATAAATGATGCTAGGGTTTCTTGATATTATGCCCATACACAAAATGAGATATTTGATTATTTGGATGTAAAAATGAATCATGAATTTTAACTCTTGACTCATTTTTATTTTGACAATAGACCCACAAAATTGACACTTTGAATATTTGACTTTGAAAATATAAAAACACACTAATGAATTTTTATTTTTATGTTGATGACTTAAAAATTTGTACTCAATGACACTTTTGACACAATTGAGAAAAATTGACATACTTTACAACTAATTCAAAGATTACTTTAACACTTATAAAGGCAATGGTAATTATTGACTTACTATCTAAATAAAGATAGGACTTAGCTAAATATTTTATTAAATAAGATGAGTGTAATGATTCATAGAGACTTAATACTATATTATATGAATAGAGTTATAAACATAAAAGAACTTTAAACAATACTATATTTTTAAGAGGATAACATGAATCAATAAATACTAAAACCAAACAAATATTTTTAAACAAACTTTGATATAAAGACTCATGACTTGGGTGTTTGTTGATTACGTAGGTGGGAAGGTTCACCATTGCAGATACTATGTGTAGGCCAAGATAGAAATAATGACAAACAATATATAAAAAGCTAATGATTTTGAACCTAAAACTTTGAAATCGGGAGCATAACTACTTGGCTAAAATGGTAAACTAAGCTTTTGAATCATGAATGATAGTGATTGTAAATTTCATATTTGATAAAAGAAACACTGTTTAAAATAATTGGATCATGGAAAATAAAAGGGAAGAGATGATGTGGCTAGAAGAATAGGTTAGAAACTAAATGTTGGATAGAAAGATCAAAGCTCTTCACTTTAATTGTATGAAGGTGAACTCATTGATCTCTAATTTCTCTAAATTATTTATATAACTGATTGTTTTAGTTGTAGGCTTTAGCTAGCCATATGAAGTGGTGAGAATTCTAGTATAGGGATTTACAAGTTCAAAAAAACTAGTGGTGCATAGATAGGGTAGGGTAAGACGTCAAAGCTAAGTTGACTTTATATATCTTTTGTATTGTTGAGTTCTTGAATATACTCAAAATAATATTAGTTCTTCTTGTACACATAAAGTTGTCATTGAAACACTAAAATTTATACCTTGTCCACTATTCTAATAATATACTCTAAAATAGAACATAAAAAATCTCATTTATATCATATCAATGAATAATTTCATACACAGAGGCAACCAAAAACAATAATGGTTCTGTTCCATTTAGATCTCAAAATCCCATACCCACATTGATACCATATGTTAATGTTGGTTTAGATCTGAGAACTATAAACCAAGGAGTCAAACACAAATAAATACAAAATTATTTTAATCATGTTATATTATATTATTGACACTCTCTGATTGTTAAAACATTTGGGTTTACATATATAGGAAAACCATTCCTATATTTATGTATATCATCTCTCCACTAATATTTCACCTAATATCCCTATGATTATGTAAAACAATATATATGATATATTGTTATAACTCATAAAAATATATCTTAACAATATAATATACTCTAGTCTATTATCGTAATATTATTTATAACAATATTACTACCAAATAGCCTACACATAATAATGAATATTACTCACATAATTATTCATATTATGAAGTTCAAATTACTTTGAGGACTAACTATTTCCTAACAATAAACCTATATAAGGGACTTAGTTCATAGAACATGTGAATAAATCAAGGATTTTCAATGTTAAAACGGTCAAAAACTAGTCCAAGTCTTCTACCAAGCACTTTGGTAGCCTTGAAAAAGCTTTCAAGTTTCTTCATAGTCTGTATAGGAAAAAGGTGAAAATACAACACTTTAGTCAGAGTAAAGGGGTCTCATGATATTTTCATTCTTAACATTAGTCTAAAAATTCATGACATATGCTTTATGAACAATAGATAAGAATATAGGTAGTTAAAGTAACCTTCTTCATCTATGTAGGGGTCAAAATTACAATGGTTTTAGTTAATTATTGAAGTGGTTTTATAAATTACTATTTTTATGTGTATTCCATGGGTCCTCATAGTCCATCCCCATCATTCACCATTATTGGTTCACATGTGTGAGCCCTAAAGAGCAATAAAATATTCAAGATGGCATAGGTGTAGGCTACAAACGGTGCATTTTCTTGTTGAAAAGTCTTCAAGGAATGATAATGGAAGTGAATGATAGTTTTGGGTTGTGTGATGGTTTATTAGATTCAACATATGTTTCTATGCCTCCAAAACACAACTAAACCATCAAATGACTAGACATCCCTTCAAGCCATGTTTCCAATGGTGATTGTCATCCATGTAATGTGATCTCCTTTATAAAATGAAATCAAGGTACCTATAGAGAGTAATTAGGTTTTTCAAAGGCATACACATAAGCTCCATATTTTATCCATGATCTATACTATTTCCCCATATTAATCATTTTCCTACACTAAAAACCATCATCACCCTCAACTTATTATGCAAAGACAAGCTCTCACAGTCACATTAGGCCTATGGTGTAGACTAACAAATAGAGTATTGACTACTAGGATGGGACCTAAAAATTGTGTAAGGTATTGAATATCCTTGTGGAGTTAAAAATACCTATAAATAATTATGGGGGGATGAAAATATTAGAGTTAGATAGAGACCAACTTCATCAACTCACCAAGGAGATGAACTTAGTCAAGACTTCTACTTCATCCACATACGACTTCAATGACAAGATTGATAAAAAATTGATGGTGTTATGAAGTTTAAAATATGTAAAGGTTATAAATATAAAAAATGGTCATCAACATATTGTTGGCTCAAGGAAATAGAGGAACACTAAATCATCCCTCAAATGGACTCACTCAGCTAAGATGCCAACTATTACCCACAAGCCTAACTGTAGAAACAAGGTAGGTTGAACATAATAGCATATTTTAAGGAGATTGAAAATATGTGAAGTGAAAATAGGCTTAAAATACATGGTATAAATTAGAGATTTTTTAATATTAGATAATTTTTAATGAAAGAGAAAAATGTAGATCTCCATCTCCTACACAATCAAGAGTCTAAAGTTTAACATCTCCAAATGACTATAAATAGAGAATATGTGTGAAAAGGATCCCTATTTTAGGGTCAAATAAAGTATAGGAAGAACAAGTTAAACATGAAAGCATTTTATAATAAGTTAATTTTTTCTGTGGACTTACCTAAAGAATAAACCTCACCTTCATATCTCACACATGTAATAGATTAGGACTATGTTCTATAAAAAATCATAGAAGCTAAGTGGATAAGTTGGAAGTGGTTAAGAAGTATAAAAAGTTTTTAATAGTGATAAAAATATATTTATAAATATAAACATGACTTTAGAGTGATATCAAAAGAATGAACCCATACTTACACACAATAAAGGCACAAGACTACCACCTATAGGTAGGGTCACGTGACATACCTAAAATAATGAACCCTACATAAGGCTTAGATGAAGACAATAAAATGAGATCCTATGAATTGTTTTCTTAAGGATATTAGCCTAAATTTATCCTTTTTTCCCTTTGAGATATGAAATAAATGGCTACATGGCCTAATTATGCCTATCAAGCTTAAGACTAACATGTTTAGGCATGTACTTAGAAATGAAAGACATCTACATGTTTTGGGGTATTAAAGGGTTTAAACCATCATATAAGGTAGTAAGAAAGGCATAAAAATGTTTATAAGAGATAAAGGTCTTAGGTTAAATAAATAAGGCACTAAAACCAAGAATATAGGTTGTTCAAACCTGGTTATGCATAAACCCTATGCCTAACTATAGATAGATCTTAATGAATCGGGTTGAATGAAAGCTCATCTCAAAGGGTATTTTGATATCCTAAGAGAGAATATTAAATGAAGGTTTCCAAATCCATATACATAATAAATAATATGATACACAAAACCTACTCTAGGTCTCTACCATCAACTTTCAAGCACTCAAGCTAGGTAATGACCTATTATGCAGACCTATAAGACAAAGGTGTAGAGATGGTGGTTTGGATAAATGAGGGAAGATGAAAGGGTTGGAAATATATGGAAAAAGTGAGATATGATGATATTGGGTTCAATAATCCACCTACAAGTGGCCTAAATTTATGAAACTTAGTTTAGGCTTGCAAGACCTAAAGCCATCCTTAGGCCTCAAGACCCCATCTCTACCTTATGGCATATCTAATCCCTCCCAATTTTTTTTTTTTTAAGATATGAGAAGGAATATGTAGTTTTTATAAGATTTGAGGATGAAGAAAGGCAAGAAAGTGTTAGGTTCAGTCATATCACCCCTCTCAATCTTCATTATACTAGTCTACCACCTCAAGCTACCTATTCTAATGATTATATCTTACCAAGCAAGGGGACTCATACCTAGTGTTCTTAGGGGGAGTTTTGGACCTCTAGGAGCTCAAAATTCATGGAGGAAATAATTATATTATGGATACCTTATTTATGCACCATCACTAAGACTTTCAACCCACCCAAAATTCTTGTAATAAGCTTGAGGCCTACCAACTTTCACTCATATCTCATCGTATAGTCTGCATGGGACCAAGATCTCTTTATTATATTTTAGGGGGTCTATGGTATATATTTTCATGGCAAAATGTTTTTATATAGAGGTTTGTACTCTATGAATTATCATTAAGATGCTAGACCTCCAAAACCCTGTATAAACCTTAGTTAAGACCACATGGAGTAAAACATGATATATCTACATCTAGATGCATTGAAACAGTCCTAAAAACTCCTCAACTAATTTTGCACTCTGATGGGGTCCCACCCATGGTACTAGTCTATATGGACAGCTGTATAAACCCCCCTAAAAACACTATTTTATAGGATTTAGTGATATTTTCAAGATTTACAACTTGGTTATAGGTTGAAAATCATGGAATAGGTAATTTTAAGGCATATTTCACCTTTTAAAGTCACCAACTACTCATAATTATTACTAAAATTTTCTTGGCAAGACATCACCACACAAGCAGTCCCAAAGAGCTAGTAAGATGTGGCCTAATCATATAAGTCAGATAGAAGTATAGGTTTGCACTATGTTAAAGTCATGTTCCATGACATGAATTTTTTTTTCAAGTATAAAACATAATTATTCACTTTTTATGAATGTCTTATTTAAGTGTCATGTACACTTAAAAAATAAGCACTAAAAAACTGGGCCTAGTTGCCTAGTAGGTCTACTTGGCCAACTAAATTAGATTATCTTGGGCATAGAGGGGATGATATATGAGTCAATTTATGGCCATTACACTCTTTTAAATATATCATGAGGTGATTAGGTCACTTTTCATCTCCATTATGAAGGAAAGGGTAGTTTTTAAGCCTAGTCAACATGCAAGGAGAATGGTAGGCTGCTTAATGACTCATGGAGGCTAATTGGAGCATTATGCACATTTGTAACTACCAAGAGGGAGATTTATTAACCAAAATGTCATGGCCATCCCTTGAATATGGTCAACCAAGTTTGAACCAGCCTCTGCCACTCCACCTTAATGCTATAATCTTAATTGAATATCACCAAGCATGGAGGCAACGCATGAAGGGAGTCATGAGGTCTATTGTAATTGTTGCGTGAGTAGATTATTATCATTTATAATGTCTACATGTCATTTCCACACCAAATTTACATATCCCACCTTCTCATTCTTTTATATATGATGTGTTTAGGTCATTGTAATCATCCCTCAGTTGGGTACGAGGAAACTCTATCGAGTTTTGTATCTTGTAAGCCTCTTAAACTGTTGTATAGACTATTATATCTTATTCATGTTAGCTTCTAGCGTGTTATATTGTTTTTTTATATGTATGCATGGTATATATTCTCCCTTTTTAGGTCCTTGTCTCACCTAGATGCTAGTAAATGTTCTATCCAGGTCATATAGTGTTTAAAAGTTTTGGTAATTGATCTTGGAGTGGAACTTGATTGGGAAGTGTCTTGAACTAGACCTCCATTTCATGGCACTCATGTTTTATCCACTTATCATAGCCTCTATGTGAAACACTATTTCTTAAACACTCTTAGATATAGTAGTTTAGTTGCTTATCTAGTTCATTAGTGTTGTTTGAGGTCAAATAGAGTGGATAATGATATTCATGCATTACCTCCATTAGTATAGTTTCCTTTAATGCATTTAGATATCCCTTTTCACCCTAGTAGTTAGTAGCTTTTATGAATTTAGATTAATTTATGTACCATGGGAGATATCCCCATAAACTAGAGGTTTAGCCCAGCTATAGGTCACCCATAGCCTTGGGATAATCTCGTATTACCCTAAACTTGGAGGTAGGCCTGAATAACCTCCTCTTAGGGTGCAATTTGGAGTATTAATAGTTATGGCATGGTTGGTGGTACTAGAATTCAAGTGAGTTAGAGCATAAACTTATAGACTTGAATGACGTCAAATAGATTTAAGCACTTTAGTGGTAGATTTGTATTCAAATTTCATGTTAAGAGGCATCATAAAGTCTTCACTTAGGGGTAAGAACAATTATGTTTGATTATTCACTTCATTCTTCATTTTGACTTATAATGTCTAATGGATGGATATGGAGACAAGTCATATATTTACCCCTATCATCCCTAAAATGAGCCTCATCAGTCATATAAAAACCTATATCATCCCTATGTTCCTTATCACTAGCACCATTATCCTCCTTAATACCAAGAATATCACCCTTACCCTCCTTGTGATCCCTTTCTATACACACATAATATTTTCAAACTTTTATCACTTACTAAAGCTCTCTATCTTATAACAACCCATCAAGTCTCAATCTCTCTAAGTGCACACCCTAAGGGGTACACTAGGAAAGGGGTGGGTAGACCATTGGTGTTTCATAGGATTATTGTCCCTTTTACCACCTGATATCTACACACTTGTCTCTTAAAAACCATTCTCCTAAGCTTCTTCTTCTCTCTTCCACACTCATCTAGTCATTTTCCACCTTCATTAACCTTTCCCTAACCTAAATTCCCTTTTGGTAGTTTTAAGACTATGTCAATTTTTTTGAGCCTATATTATTTTTAACATCATCTTACATTACCGACTTAGTTCATTATTCACCATGTTTCATTGTCAAATTCACTACTAGGTCAAACAAGTTGAACCTATTAGTCAATTTTTTTAGAAGGGCTTACAGTTAAATACACCTATATATACAAGTTCATTTCACCACTATTTAGAGAAGAGAAGAAGTAAAAGCTATTTTGCATCTACTTATCCACCATTTTACTTAAGGAGAAAGCTTAGGGTTTCATACTTTCTTTGGAGATATAGATATTATCTTATGGAAAATTATTTTAGAAGCATTGATAGGTTGTGTATTCTAGAGTTTATTTATCCTTAACATCCTTACATACCATAACCTCCTCTTGTGAACAACCTTGGCCAAAGGAGAGATTCAGTCTTCTGGGTTTATATTCAAAGGTAAGTATTCCTAAATTTGTTCCTCCTTTGTAAGAGTATAAATATATGTATTTGTATTTCTCTTGCATGCATTAAGATTATGTATAAATTGATGTGAGTATATGTATCTTATGCATGTTTACTTTTAGTGTTTCTTACCTTGACTTTATTGCACAAACTTTGGTGAGCACTAGATTAGAATTTACTTGTTATTAGTTTAGTGAATATAAAACATAGGACCTAGATAGGGTTATTAAATTATTGTGCTTGAATAGAAGCTTTAGAACCCTCCCTAGCATTGTGTATTATGATAAGAGATCCACTAATCAAATCTAGTGTATCCCCATATTGGTCATATTCTTGATTATATAATGTGTCCCCAATTGGAAGTGTATGGTATGATCTATCTTCTTCAAATTAGGATTGATTTATAAAAATTATTCATTTATAATTGTATATATTCTATTGAAACTGAAGTGAATCTAACCTTTTCAAGTTTTATCTCACATTTTTCATTATTTTATCATTTATTTTTATTTATTTATTTTTGATACTAGGTTGGCAGTGTCGGTATAGTTCTAACTTATGTATGCAAGTTTAACACACACTAGTATCAATATGAATCCATTATTTCTAATTATGTCATCATTAGATTTAGGTTACTAGATCAAACATGTTAACACAATATTATTTTTCAGCTTCTAGATACCAAACTAGGTCGACCTTATTGCTGTAGTTTTACAGATAACTTCCAAAAAACAAACTAGGTTAACCCTGTTGACATAGTCTATAGATAGCTTCTAGAAAATAAACTAAGTTTAACTTGTTGACTTAGTTATTTTTATAGGCTTTAGTATTAGGGTTTATATAATTAAGTCAACCCTATCGACTTAGTTGGTTGAAGTTTCAAGTAGCTTAAATATAATTTTTGCAAATTCTAAGCATCTTCCAACCCAACATAGTTCCTTTCTCTCTTTATCTATCATTTTTTTTATTCATGTCAGTTTTATTTTTCATAGTTTGTAGCCTTTAAAACTATCTATATATAATACACTAGGTCCACTCTATCAACCTAGTTCTATATTTTGTCTTTTATCTAGAAAACTAGGTCGACACTATTGACATAGTTATTTTTAATACCCTTTTCTTCATTAATATAGTAATGACACTATCGACTCTATTTTGTAATCTATGCATACATTTTAATATGATCTAACACTATATTATGTTTTAAATTTGGAATTAAAATCTATATGCTAGTAATTAGCTCACACTTTCACTTTTCAGTTGCTTACATGATTTGAATAGATCACATAGTCTAATTAGGTGGTTTTTGAATATACCATTTAGTTTCACTAGTTTATATTTTATTACACACACTATCAATTCACATAATCTTAAAACACATTTAAAATTTTGTCTACCCAAATCCCACCTACTTGGATTTCATCACCAACAAGGAAGTCAACTTGGTTTTCTAGCCAAGCATAAACATGTGGTTAATGGTATATATTGGTAAAGCACCTACCACCCTTATCATTGTGGTGTGTCAAGCGAGGGGGTAGGCCCCAATACCAATCCAATACCATTTACAACATATATTGTCTCACATATTTACTTACATTACATTTTCATTTACTTATGCTTTCTTCACCTTCATTTGACATGTTTGTCTTAGATCTTGACATTCATTTCATTTTTAGTCATTCATATTTTTATTTATGTTTTATTTGACATGATTATCTTACATGGGGTTACTTGTAACTTAATTCCATATATTTTTTATATTTTTCTTGTATTGAAATTCCTTTTTTCCATTTATGTTTCCATGATTTATTGTGTTCTACAATCATTTATCATTCATTTGCCATCATTTTGTCATTCATTTGCCTTTAATTCTAACCTTACCTTCAAAATCCTAATTTTCAAATTCTCCTAAGACCCTCATATCTTTGTCTCTACTAACTCATTTTTCACTACTATATGCGTATATTCCAAATATTTTGAATTTTTACTCTTTTATCACTAAACTCTACAAGTTCACCTAATGTTCTTCACATTGAACACCTTCAAGTATCTCATAGTATCCTTATTTATATACAAAAAAAGGTAAGTAAATATATGTGTTTTTCAATTCTATCCTTTCTAATATCTTATTTTCTTTTTACTACATTTTACTTGGCATCAGCATTATGTGTTATCATGTTCTATTCTTGAAGCACCATCCCATGTTATACTTACATGACACATGATGAGATTCAAGTGGTGCATATGTATACACATAATATTTTGAAACTTTTATCACTTAATAATGCTCTATATCTTGTAGGAACCCATCAATTATTAATCTCTTTAAGTGCATGCCCTAATGTGTGTAATGGGAAAGTGATGGGAAGACCATTGGTGCTT
Organism: Torreya grandis; assembly: GCA_037957365.1. Taxonomy (NCBI): domain Eukaryota; kingdom Viridiplantae; phylum Streptophyta; class Pinopsida; order Cupressales; family Taxaceae; genus Torreya; species Torreya grandis. Next base: position 6,352,879 of record JARHVA010000220.1, read on the forward strand.
TACAGGATTATTGTCCCTTTTAACACTTGATATGTACATAGTTGTGTCCTAAAAATCATTCCCCTAAGCTTTTTATTATCTCTTGCATACTCCTCCAATAATTTGGCACCTTTATTATCCATTCCTTAAACTAAATCCCCTTTTGGAAGTTTTAAGACTATGTTGGCTATGTCGACCCTATATTGTTTTTGACATCATCTTTCATTGCCAACTTAGTTCATTATTCAACATGTTTCATTATCAAATTCACTACTAGGTCAACTAGGTGAACCCTATTATCCAAAAAAATTAGAAGCGCTTAGGTTTAAATATACCTATATATACAAGTTCATTTTTCCATTATTTAGAGAAGAGAAGAAGTAAGAGCTATTGCCCATCTTTTTATCCACCATTATACTTGAGGAGCAAGCTTAGGGTTTCATAATTTCTTTGGAGATATAGGTATTATTTTTTAAAGAATTATTTTGGATGCATTGATAGGTTGTGTATCCTAGAGTTTATTTATCCTTGTCATCCTTACATACCAGAATAACCTCTTGTAAAATACCTTGACCAAGGGATAGATTGTGGCTCGGTGGGTTTGTATTCAAAGATAAGAATTCTAAAAATCTTTGGTGATCACTAGATTAGACTTTAATTTACTTGTTATTAGTTTCATGAATATCAAACATAGGACCTAACTAGGGTTATTACATGATTGTGCTTGACTAGAGGATTTGGAACCCTCCCTATCATTGTGTATTGTGATAAGAGATCCCCTAATTGGGTCTAGTGGATCCCCATATTGGTCATGTTCTCAATTATCTAATGTGTCCCTAATCAAAAGTGTATGGTATGATCTATCTTCTTTGAGTTAGGATTGATTTATAGATATTATGCATTTCTAATTGTATACACTATCCACCTCCTTGGCATCCTACCTATCCTCATAATCAATCTTGAAAACATTATGATGATCTTAGTTATCCTAGTTATATCCCAAATAAATCTATTCCAAGCCTTAAGCAAACCCTTTTAGGTTATTATAAATACATGGTTGGGATTGATACACAAATGAGTTTTTGCCAAGATATTCCTAGGCACCTTATTATATGAGTGATTCCTTACAACAAGATACGAGGGATTTGGCATCTCTTATGAAATATAATTAGTCAAGGCCAACTAATGACATGTTATATTCAGGTGGTATATTTCAAAAAAAGAAGACAAGATAGTGTTACATGAAGGACAAAAATTCCAATATCATCAACCTAATGTGCCCTTTCCCAATCCATATCAGTCCTCTTATGATCAACCAAACCTTCCTCAAAAGATTGAGTCATATGAGTTTAAAAACCTTCCAAGTGCCTCACAAGTCCCTCAATCCTTCCCTACTTAGAATTTTATTTAAGAGAGAGTGGAAAAAAGGGAGGAATTGTATGTTGAGAGCACTGAGTTTCATGATTCAAATTAGACTTTACAAGTGGAAATTATAAATGAACACTTGTCTCAATCCATGACAAAAGAAAAATAAATTTAATTTTAGGAGAAGGTAAATTCATTCATTCCTCAAGCTACAATGCATGTTTCTAGTGTCAAAATCCCAACTTGGGTCTAAGTAGTGAAGTCATGGGGAAAGGAAAATGAGTCAAGTATATACCAATATGTTGAATTGAAAGACAAATATGAGATGATTAAATCTTCATCCCTCCCTCCTTAAGATTTCAAATCATTCCCATCATGGAGGTCCATTCAAGAGAATATGTATAATAAGATGATGTATTAGTTGTCAAAGGTAAACAACTAAATGAAAATAACGAAGCATGCATGATCTCTCTTCTAGAATTATTTCAAGGGTCTTCCATTCCACTCCTTGAGAAGGAGCTTACACTTGAGGATATAAATGAATAAATTATAGTTTTGGTGGAAACTAATGAAGGTTATTTAAGTTATCAAGAAGAATAAATCACCGTTGGGACACTTTTTGGCAAGTGGACATATGAATCAGTCTTCATAATGCAAAAGAGGGTAAACTTCAAGAAGATGCTTAGATGTAAGATGAATAATAAGAAGAATACATTTAATTTGGCCAAGAAGAGGATGATTTCCAAGATATCTTTGATGACATGGTAACTAATATTTATCATGATAGTCTTGAGGAGTGTGAAAATGGAGCATTTATTCAACTTGAATTGGTTATAGGACCAAAAACCAGCCTTCAAGAGTCTTCAAACATTCAAAAAAAGGTATGTGTTGATGTTAAAGCTTATAATTTCAATGAATATAAAAGACCCATTATTTGTTTCCAAGATGAGTTTTTCAATTAACATGAGGTCCTAATAGTGGTTGAGAAATTAAATCATGACCACGATCACAAGTAATGTCAAGAGGGTAATGAGGATATTTGGCAATAATACATAAACATATGTAATGATTTTGAAACTCTTCTAGGACTTACACCTCCTATAAGAAATATTGAGGATAATTCAATTATTGATATTGTGAATTACCATCCACAAGATGAAAAAACTCAATATAATTTAAGGAAGGTTGAAATGTTTGTTGAAGTAGTGCCTAAATCTGAGACAAGTGAAGACACATTAACCTTTAGTATGTCTCATGAGGCTCAAGATGTAGATCATGAAGGCCTTGGTGATATGTGGTAACCATGCTTGGACACTTATAAATAGGTTGCATACCTTTACAAGTCACCAACTTAGATATAATATAATGAAGACACAAACCAAGGCATACCAGTTGGGTTATGAAGATAATCACTACATGTGAACATAGCAAATCAGGGGCAACCCATGACTGAATTAGAAACTAGACTGTTCATGCAAAGTTGGTAAGTTTGGAATGACTATGAGTAGGTTTTGGATTCACATAGCCAACCCATGCACCTAGGAATGGAGTTAAATAAGGTCTAATTTCTATTCTAAGAGGCTATGAGCATGCCAATATATCTAGGTGCAAATTCAAGTTATCATTCAATGAACAAAACCTAATTAGACACTAATCATCATATGGTAAATTTACTTCATGGTGTCATAATGATCAAAGGAGCTCACCATTTGATCCTGGAGGAGCAACAAGTTATGATTAGGTTAGTTTTTTATAATAGTTATTATTTTTCTTCTAATAAGTGTGTCATCACATGTCTAGTGTGACAGTTGCCTTACTTGCTTTGTGTCGTATCTTCTTGATTTCTTAGGTGTTAGGTGTTGTTGATTTTTGTGTTATTTCCTTTTAAGGTTATTACAATAATTGAAGGTGTTATAAACTTATATATATGATTGATAGTCTAAGGAGATGGTCATCCAAGTCATGATATCATGTATGATTCATGTCATTATCAAGCCTGAGATAGTGGGTTCTCTTAACAAGCAGGCTAGTCACTCCCTATGAGTCACAAAATATGTTGAAAATTTGGCCTCTCAAGATAAATGTCTACCCTTAAAATCAAAAAATTATTCCTAACACCCATCCAAGCTTGTCTATTATGGTTTTCATACTTTGTGATGTCCTTTTTGGTCTTATTTTGAGCCTTTTAGCATTATTTAAGGTATCATGTTTGTACTAGACATTACTGGTAGAGATCATCATATGTCATGGTTGTTTTGGGTCCTTAGGTGATGTGTTAGCTATCATGGTGGTATTTTAGTGAGGGTAAGAGTTTCAAAGTTATTTTTTATGTATAGATAATAGCCTAAGCATGGTTTGATAATGTTAAGGTTTCTTAGCAATATTTAAGGTAAATTGGAAAGTTTAAGGCTTCTAATTCTCCTAGGATTTAGTCCTCTTTTAACCATTTTATCAAGGGATACCTTGTTAACAAGATGTAAATGATGCCTAAACCTTATCTAAGTCATAACATGAGGTGAGAGCTATATTCAAGGTCATTATCCATGGTTTACCAATTCAAACTAGTTTTAATCTTTCCTAAACACTTAAAGTCATCAAATAACCCTTCAAACACCTCATATTAGTCACATTTCATTATAAAAATTTGGAAAAGGGGTGTTTAGGTGTCTCATTATATTATAATGGTCTTAAAAGGGTCCCATTTCCATCTTACAGTCATAAAAAGATGATTCATGTGTGTAAGAACATCCTTTTGAAGCCAAACCCACCTTTAGTCCACAAAATGGGCCCCACACATGTGTAAATGTGGCCTTTCAACTTCCCTAGTTGTACCATATGTTTTTAAATTTTGTTTTAATTCTATGTTTTCATCATCTCATCCTCCAATGGCATTTCAAATTCTAAAACTTGAGAAAATGAATGAAAGTTGTAGGTTATAGGGGCTTTCAAACTTGTATAGATCTATACAATACGGCCATGATTATAGGAAGTCATACACCTATAGTAAGGCCTTAGTTTAGATACAATGTGAATAAATCTAGGACTTTCAAGGTTATAAAGGTTAAAAACCATTCCACTTCTTCCATCAAGCTCTTTGGTAGCCTTGGACAAGCTTTTAGGTTTCTTCTCAGTCCATACATGAGAGGGAAGATGAGATCTAAGAATTTTGGTAGAGGAAGTGGGTCTCATGACCTTTTCATTCTTTAAATTATATAAAAATTCATTACTTATAATTTATGAACAATGGTTAAGAATCTAGGTAGTCAAAGTTGCCTTTTTCATCTGTGTAAGGATCCAAATTATAATAGTTTTAGTGCATTCTTAAAGTGATTTTACAAATTTGTGTTTGTATGTGTCTTTTAGGGGTCCTCATATTCCATCCCCATCATTCACAATTATTTTTTCACATGTGTGAGACCTAAAGAGCAATAAAATATTTAAGATGTCATAGGTGCAGGAAATAGACAATGTTATTTATTATTGTGGAGTCTTCAAGGCATGATAATGGAAGTGATGATAGTTTTGGGTTATGTTATGGTTTTTTGGAGGCCAATTCAGTTTATCTACCTAAAAAACACAAATAAACCATCATATTACCCTAAAATACCTTTAAGCATTATTTCCAATGGTGATTGTCATCCATGTAATGTAATTTCATTTGCAAAGTGAATGTAGGGTACCTATAGAGATTCATTAGGTTATTTTAAAGGCATATAAATAAGATTCATATTTAACCCATGATTTATATTACTTGTTTATATTCATATTTTACCTATACTAAAAACCATCCTCACCCTCAACTTATTATGTGAAGACAAGCTCTCATAGTCACATCATGCCTATGGTGTAGACTAAAAAATAGAGTATTGACTACTAGGATATGACCTAGAAAGTGAGTAAGGTATTGAAGATACTTGTGGAGTCATAAATACCTATCAATAATAATTGGAGATTAAAATATTAGGGTTAGACAAAGACCACATCCATCAACTAACAAAGGAGATAAATTAGTAAAGACTTATACTTCATCCACATAGGACTACAATGGCAAGTGTTGACATGGTGTTGTCATTGATGTAAATATGATGTTAATAATTTCAAAGTGTGTTATCATTGATGTCTAGATGAGCATGGTGTCTAGATGAGAAAGGCTAGATGGTAGTGTAGGTTGTGATAAGCTTATGAACATTGAAGATATGTAGTGATTACCATGAGAGAGAAAGTTACATGTTTAAGTGTCTCATATTTTCTTTGTTGATGTTGTGTTACGGTCATGACATCGAAGGAATAAGTCAAGGCATCAAGGTGTCTTACAAATCCTTGTCTAAACCTTGTGAGAAGATATGTGAATATGCATGGTGAGTGGTTTGTGAGGTATGAGCTTGTATGCCTTATATGACAAGGAATCCAAGAAACCTAATGTATCCATGCTAAGAGATAATTTGAAGACTCGATAAGTCATCAAGAATTTTGGCAACACCTTTTTGGTAAAGTTTTGAAGACTTGGCATATAACACAATGAGATATGAAGATCCTTAGTCGAGCTCCAAATATATGCATAAGCAACTCTGACGATACTCTATTGAGATACAAATATGTTTTATTGAAGATCTGAAGAAGAGTCTATATGAGGTTGTTTGAGTTTCTACATGGGATTTTGAGAGGTTTGATAGTGGTTAAAAGGCTAGCTTGAAGACCTATTTTGACTTGTAGGTCAAAAGCCTAGAGAGCAAAGAGAGAGATGGTGTCAAAATGGGGTATAAATATCAGTTTCTAAGGCAAGTGTGATTATGTGTGAATTGAAAAAGGTATGTCATGTTGTTTCAAGTATTTTGACCAAGTTTCATGTCAAAATTTTAAGGTTAAGTCAAGAAAAAGTGTTTTGAGGTCTCTTGAGAGCATAAAATGTAGAATAGTCTACTTGAGAAGGTGTTTTAAGTGTTCATTGGCATGTGAAAAGTATGAATGAGGACCTAAGACTTTAATTTTATAGTGGTAATGTTCCTACCTCAAATTTCTAAGTATTGGTTTTTTTAATGAGGGCCTAAGATTTATAAATGACCATTAAGACTAGAAGATGGTTTAAACCCTCAAAGAACCCTAATTCAAACCCAATGCAAAATATCTTGTTCTAAAGTGCATATAATGGTTTGGTATGGCTATATAATTTATTATATGTTGTATTCAACTCTCTTAGTCACCTCTAGGTGTGATTGTTTTCTCAAGTGAGTGAGTAGACCCTATAGGAAAGTACTTGTTTCTAGGAAATTTGTTGTAGTAAATAGAGTTGACCAAGTCAAATTATGAAAATTGATGGAGGTAAAAGTGTGAGAATTTTATTTTTTTTTCATGGTGTTTTATAATTATGCTCTATCATTCAAGTATGCTAAACTGGTCATAGAAGTTGACTAATCACTAACAAACCTAGTGGTGTATATAGTAAGAAAATCAGGCAGAAGTGAGAAAGTGATTAGGGAGGTGATATCATGGATTATTTATGAATAAAATTGAATTATTATATTTTTAAATACCTATAATACATGTTAATTTTGGATATAAGTTTTTGAGGTTAGTGGATATGATGAAAATGTTGCTCATAATTTGACCTATCTAGTGAAGATGAGATAATGAAGGTGCAAGGTTGTTAGATTGGTCTATACGACCAATATATACATATGACCATGTTATATACATATTTTATAATGATATAATTATTATATAGGATCATTAAAATACTTCAATATATTTTTAATGTGTCTACATAGGTGTTGAAATTCA